>CASHTC010000202.1:20000-22500 GCA_949357725.1 Hyperoplus immaculatus
AACATAACAAACTTGCTGCTTCTTCTTCTTCTTTTAACCTTTATTTCTCCAGGTAAATCCCATTGAGACCGAAGACTCTTTTTCAAGGGAGACCTGTTTTCCTTTCCCACGTTACCATTCACACACACATTCATACACCGATAGCAGCAGGCTAACTATCCACATTCACACAAGGCAAGGTGGGTGAAGTGTCTTGCCCAAGGACACAACAACTATGACACTGGTGGCAGGGCGGGGATCGAACCTCCAACCCTTTGATCATCGGCCGACCCGCTCTACCACCTGAGACACAGACGCATTTATTTATTTATTTATGTTTTAACAACATGTCTACTGTTGCTATCTAGCTTGTGTTTTCTTACTTGTTTTTGTATCTTTGTGCTACCTGCTGCTGGAATTTGAAGGAAACTTCCCAAGGGATCAATAAAGTGTCTGTCTGTCTGTCTGTCTGTCTGTCTGTCTGTCTGTCTGTCTGTCTGTTTATCTATCTACATTTTTCATTGGGCTTCTATAAGAATATTTAAGGTAATTGTGTAATTAACACTGGACTTTACAGGGCACATGCAGTACGGACCAGTATCATGTAAAATAGTGCAAATTTTTTGCCCATGTCAATTCTATTACAGTATTTACGGTAGTGTCTCCCTCACCTGTTCGATGGTCCCGTCCAGGTGAGTCATGCGACAGTCTGCACAGCTGAAGACAGCGCAGTCAGCGTGCACGTGAAGCTCACACACTGAAATACACACAGGGAGAGACAGAGAGACACACACAGATAGAGAGAGAGAGAGAGAGAGAGAGAGAGGGAGAGAGAGAGAGAGAGAGAGACACACACGCACACACACAGACAGAGAGAGAGACACACACACACACACACACAGATAGCGAGAGAAACACACACACACACACACACATACAGAGAGAGAGAAACACACACACACACATACACATACAGAGAGAGAGAAACACACACACACACATACAGAGAGAGAGAGACACACACACACACACAAATAAAAATCAAATAAATACATTTTTTTTTGTATTTCATATAATTTCTAAACGTGATGCGTAACTTCCATTTGGATGACGTGCACATAAATAAAGCTGCCTTGCCTTCGTGTACAAAACGTACAAACTATCTTATAAACAATAATAATTATGAAGTTAAAAACATTTACTTGATGCACAAGATACAACGGTAGACCATCCCAGAGTGAAAATATGTTGAGCTGTCTTCCTACACATGTACAGCTGCAGCGATGTTATCTGGTAGAAATCCACCATTTTAGTCCTATAAAAATGTCCCCAGTCAAATGTCGTGCAAAACTTCTGAACATGCAAACCATGGAAAAAAGTGCACTAAATGCAAATGTGTGTCTGTTTACTTCAACCAGCCGATGCTATTTGAATAAATGCAGGATAGTATAAAAGGTCTCTCTGTTACATGTGCTACAAGGCAAGGCAGGTTTATTTCTCTAGCACAATTCAGACACAGGGCCATTCAAAGTGCTTTACAGGGGGCGTGGAATACATCAAGATTAAAATACATCAAGTATAGAATAGACATTAGAAAACACAGTAGAATACTAGTTAGACATTAAAGGTGTAGTCAGTGATTCTGGAGAACGCTTGTTGTCAAAATCACTTTTTGTCAAAATCAATGAATATCTCCTCATGATCCGCTACCTGTCTGTACTGTGTGTGTGTGTGTGTGTCTACCTGTCTGTACTGTGTGTGTGTCTACCTGTCTGTACTGTGTGTGTGTCTACCTGTCTGTACTGTGTGTGTGTCTACCTGTCTGTACTGTGTGTGTGTGTGTGTGTGTCTACCTGTCTGTACTGTGTGTGAGTGCTGAAATAAAAATCCAGTGTTAATACACAGCCTAGGCTCTGTAAACTGGTATGTTTCTAGCCCCCCAAAGGGCCCCCCTTTGTTTACATACCAGTTTACAGAGCCTTGTTTTCCAGTTCACACACAGTACAGACAGGTAGACACACACACACACACACACACACACACACACACACACACACACACACACACACACACACACACAGTACAGACATGTAGTGGATCATGAGGAGATATTCACTGATTTTGACATAAAGTGATTTTGACAACAAGCGTTCTCCAGAATCACTGACTCCACCTTTAATAAAACGTCTCATGCGCTGCCATATGAACCTGTTAAACACTGGGATTTAGCCAGCTGTTTAACTGGTGTGAATCTTGTGATGTAATAAAGAGTGAGTGGTTCTAACCTTCACATCTCCGTACTGTGTGTGCGTTAATACACAGCCTAGGCTCTGTAAATTAACCTAGGATTTTAAACCTGTTTAAACCTGCAGTGTGTAGAATTTTGGGTTTTATTTCCTAGCAGATTTTGTAGAAAGTAATTATAATATCCATAAGTACATTTAATTTAGTGCATAATAGCTGAACATATTTAAGTACGGGTCCCCAGTGTAACTGGGGACCCGTAATTATTACTCTCCAC
>CASHTC010000202.1:30000-40000 GCA_949357725.1 Hyperoplus immaculatus
TAATCGTAAACTTGCCGGGCTATGAATTATGCAGGACGAGAGTTTCTTGATGCATGTAGGCTAGTCTCTTAGCTTCACATAGGAAGACAGCCAGCACACATATAAAGTCAATACATCTGAATATTAGAATCAAAACAATTAAAATAAATACTAAAATAATTGAAGTAAATTTAATAAAAATGCAAAATAAATAAAATAAAATAAAAAGAAAATTAATTAATTTATTCAAATAAAAATAAAAATAATTTTGTAAAAAAAAACTGAAAAAAAATTACAGAAAAATAAAACTATAAAATTTAAAATAATTTATTTTCATTTTTTGTTAAACACAAAATAAATTTAAAAAATAAATAAAAATGCAACACAATTTAAGAAAAAATAAAATAATAATAATAATAATAATAATAATAATAATAATAATAACGATAATAATAATAATAATAATAATAATAATAATAATAATAATAATAATAATAATAATAACGATAACGATAATAATAATAATAATAATAATAATAATAATAATAATAATAATAATAATAATAATAATAATAATAATAATAATAATAATAATAATAATAATAATAATTTACAACTATTTAAAAAATCAAAACAACAAAAAATAAACCAATTCTCAAAACTGTCAAATAAATTAAATTAAATGTAGATGCCTTACCTTCACAGAGGAAGCCCACCAGGCCCCATATGAAGTCAGAGCAGTTGTGACAGAAGGTTGGCTTGGTGAGCGTGACTCTCTTCAGGCTGTGGCCCAGGGCAGAGGTCTGGGGGGGTTTAGATCGCAGGGAGGGAGAGGAAGAAAACCTCTTCTTCACACACACAGGGCTGTCTGCTGCTGCAAGCTCCGCCATGGCCTGCTGTTAACACAAGGGAAGGGAAGAGAGAGAAACATAGTGAGGACACACACACACGGTAAGACACACACAGGGTTATAAACACACACACATACAGAGTAAGTTACACACAGTGAAGACATACACACACACACACACTCGTTGACATAATGCATTCCCTAGCCCCTTACCCTAACCCTAACCATCTAAACTACATGTCTAACCCCAACCCTTACACTAACCCCAACATAAACCTAATTCATACCTGGACCTTAAAACCTAGTGTTAACCCTCAAACAGCCCTTTAAAGGCCTGTCCTTAAAACCTAGTGTTAACCCTCAAACAGCCCTTTAAAGGCCTGTCCTTAAAACCTAGTGTTAACCCTCAAACAGCCTGTCCTTAAAACCTAGTGTTAACCCTCAAACAGCCCTTTAAAGGCCTGTCCTTAAAACCTAGTGTCAACCCTCAAACAGCCCTTTAAAGGCCTGTCCTTAAAACCTAGTGTTAACCCTCAAACAGCCCTTTAAAGGCCTGTCCTTAAAACCTAGTGTCAACCCTCAAACAGCCCTTTAAAGGCCTGTCCTTAAAACCTAGTGTTAACCCTCAAACAGCCCTTTAAAGGCCTGTCCTCAAAACCTAGTGTTAACCCTCAAACAGCCCTTTAAAGGCCTGTCCCAAAGGGAGAACCGGACTAAATGTCTTATTAATGAATGTTGTCTTTACATTCAAGCCATCACCAAACAAGTTGACACAAAGTTGATTAAGCTTATTATCAGCTCCACAAAACTCTCTCTGTATTTCTCAGTATGGCAGCGTTTACAAACTGGTGTCACCCCCCTCCCTCCTGACACTGGTGCAGGAGCTCAGAAAAATCCCCAAGAAGAGCCCAAGAAATGTTTCAGTTGTTGATTCTACTGCTAAGAAAAAACCTGGACGTACAGCAGAAGGTATAAAATCCATGTGCCATCACTGAAGGCTTTACCTCATGTAGATGCACCAACAGTGTTGTTGTAATAACTCAGAATTCCTCATGGGGATGGGGGGCGACAGAAGTTACGCATTTTAGCTTTAAACACCTTGTAACTGATTATTACCGTTTACTGTTCTTAGTGACTATTCTAATAAAACACACACACACAAACACACACACACACAGACACACACACACACACACACACACACACACACACACACACACACACACACACACACACACACACACACACTTACCAACACGAGGTATAGCCTATTATGAGAAGAAAGGTCCAGCCAGAAAAAAAAAAATCCTGGTTGTTTTAGAAAATATTCCACCTCCACAAACACCTCCAGTGGTGAGACATCCCAAGCGGTCTGACGCAGCCTTCGTAGCCCGCCGACGAGGCACCTTTCTGGGCGTGAGTCTCTGAGCTTTCACCGCTGATTTCAAAACCTAAATTATCAAGTCATCCAGGGGTCGAACAAATACACAGTAAAGTCAACACAACCAGGGCACATTCCTTGTAAAAAAGGGCGTCGTTATCCAATATCCATAACCAGATTAGTGGGGTGTTTGAACTGTAGATGTGTCGTCACTTGCCGATCCAGTCAACACACTAGCCTACCACCAGACCACGGCTGGACACAGCGGTTGTTACCCCGTCGAGAGAGCGCTGTGGCCGGCTTGGCTTCTTCCAGAGCTTGTCGCTGAATCACACACACAGACAGTCACAGGCAAAACAAGCGATCTGACCATCCGACCACTACTGAAATATTAACCGTGTATCCAGCTTGTTTTAAACCAAAGATTGAACAGCCTGTTTGACGGTGTAATCTCAACGTGGAGGGCTCGTAAACCACTTTCGAGATTAGACAGAGAGAGAGAGAGTCTTTCGTCTGGAGCCTGGATGGATACAGCGGTGCCACCCAGAGACGTCGCCCGCAGACAGAGCCTCCTAGTCGGCGTGATTCCCGTCAAAGCTCGGCCCCCCTTCCCTTCTCTGGATGGATGATGAATAAAAGATGATGCATCCTCTCCTATCGATCCAATACAGCTGTGGTGATGCCGCTGGCTGCACTCACTCACTCAAATCAAATGGATTAATTATTGTTATTTACAGTCACGACAATAGCGTGAAAATCCACACGTCCAAGCCGACAACAGACACCTAAATCCGGATCCAAAATGAGCAAAATACCGCCTATAGCTGTGGAGGTTAAACGCCATTCAATTCAACAAGTGTGAATTCGCGTGAGCCAGAGAGCAGCTTGCATTTCCTTTTCCTTCTGATTCCTCTTCCGTGTCCGAGCCTCGCACACTGATTTGAACCCTCCTACCCAGCGGCCTAGGCGAGACTCCTTTCCTTGGTTGCCTTGCGCCCTTACCTCCTATTCCCTACCCTGCTGTTTGACTGTTGTTGTTTGTAATGCAATGTTTAGACCATTTTTTTTTCAAATAATTTATTTGTGGATTTGTTTTTATAGAGAACAAATACACACACACACACACACACACACACACACACACACACACACACACACACACACACACACACACACACACACACAAAAAATGAAAAAAGCTAGGAACACAAAAGGCAAAATAAAACAAACAACTAACATGGCGTACTCTACTTTACAGGTTTCTAAGGACATTGTTTAAACTTAAGGTATATGTTAAGCAGACAATTTAAAGTCAACGGGGTGTCATGTAGGTCCCTTCAGTACTGTTATATAGTCAAGGACCTTACATCCTTTACGTGATTTTGACAACAAGCGTTCTCCAGAATCACTGACTACACCTTTAATGTTGACTTTGACATTTTGACATTTTATTGTGTTTTTATTTTCCATGTGTCTCTAATGTGTTATAATGTATTGTGTGTTTTGTGTCTTTGGTCGTCTGCTGAGATTGTTTGAAATGCAACTGACTGTGTAAATAAACAGTGACTTGTTTATTCAACAAGTAAGGCATCGCAAGACGCACAAGCACACACCTGCAGTCTGTCTGTCTGTCTGTCTGTCTGTCTGTCTGTCTGTCTGCCTATCTGTCTGTCTGTCTGTCTGTCTGTCTGTCTGTCTGTCTGTCTGTCTGTCTGTCTGCCTGTCTGCCTATCTGTCTGTCTGTCTGTCTGTCTGTCTGTCTGTCTGCCTATCTGTCTGTCTGCCTATCTGCCTATCTGTCTGTCTGCCTATCTGTCTGTCTGTCTGTCTGTCTGTCTGTCTGTCTGTCTGTCTGCCTATCTGTCTGTCTGCCTATCTGTCTGTCTGTCTGTCTGTCTGTCTGTCTGTCTGTCTGTCTATCTATCTATCTATCTATCTATCTATCTGTCTGTCTATCTATCTATCTGTCTGTCTATCTATCTATCTATCTATCTATCTATCTATCTATCTATCTATCTATCTATCTATCTATCTATCTATCTATCTATCTATCTATCTATCTATCTATCTATCTATCACAAATCTCACAATCACAAGCCTCCAGTCAACAGCTGAGCAGCCAACGACAGAATATGATTAACTTCAATTAAATCAAACCTTATAAATTCAATATAGCAAAATTGACATTATGATACAGCTCCAAATGTTTCAATAGAGGGGGCGCCCTTAGGTCAGTTGGTAGGGCGCCCCCCCCCCCATGGGCCCTTAGCTCAGTTGGTAGGGCGCCCCCCCCCCCCCATGGGCCCTTAGCTCAGTTGGTAGGGCGCCCCCCCCCCCATGGGCCCTTAGCTCAGTTGGTAGGGCGTCCCCCCCCCCCTCCCCCCATGGGCCTCGGCCAGCAGCGGACCCGGGTTGGATTCCAGCCCGCGGTCGTTCTCTGCATGTCACTCCCCTCTCTGCCCCATTTCAACTCTGTCTCTACACTATCAATAAAGCATAAAAATGCCAAAAAATAAATAAATAAATAAATCACTTACAATTTATAACCTGAAAATGAGCGTAAGATTCAAGAGTCAAAGTGTTTATTGTCATATTGAACAATAACAAACATGTTCTCAGTCAGATGATGAAATTCCTCCTTTGTTTTCCACAGACTGAAGCCGAGAAACAAACATGAAAATATGCAATATATAGCTACGAGTAAAATAGAAAAAAAGCAGCAACAACATAGAAATGTACAAGGCAAATGGTAGAGCAGCAACTAGGTTAAACAACAAAGTTAAGTTAAGGCAAGTTTGGCAAGGCAAGTTTATTTCTATGGCACAATTCAAACACAAGGCCATTCAAAGTGCTTTACAGGGGCAAGATTAGAATACATAAAACACATTAGAAGACATTTAAAAGCGAATGAAAAGAAGTAAAACATTTAAATTAAATAAAAAGTACAGGTTAAAATGGAAACAGAAAAGTCTTCAGACTCGATTTAAAAGAACTGAGGGTTGCAGCAGACCTCAAGTTCTCTGGGAGTTTGTTCCAGATATTTGGTGCATAAAAACTAAAAGCTGCTTCTCCTCGTTTAGTCCTAACTCTGGGGACTGTAAGTAAACCTAAGATAAAATAAAACGGAATGGTGCAACTATCGCCAAATGCACGAGTTCCACAAATGGGTAAAATTATTCATAGTTTATTGATTTCTCCAATGGTTTGTACAATCTATACTAGTATGAAAAAAAATCAATAGGGCTATAACACATTTTTTGATTTTTTTTCTGCAATTTTTTCAGAAATCTTTGAATAAATATGTGAAATTTGTGAACTTTTACATCTCTTTAAAAAAACTAAAATCTAGACATCGTCCCTGCGTTCCAATCCCCATACTTCCCTACTATTTAGTATGCCAGAAAAAAGATTTAGGATGTCCCAATACATGCACGTCAATTGTAGTATGCTGAAAATACATAAATGTCCCACTAACTCCAATAGCATTTTGGAGTATTCGTCTTTATTCTTGACATTTCTCAACATAATGAAAAATAAATCTTCCTTATCTGATTTTTTTTTTCTCACCTGTCTCTGGCCCTAAAACTCTTCTGTACTTTAGTATGTAGTGTAGTAAAAAGAAAGAGTATGTGATAGATAGATGGATAGATAGATAGATGGATAGATGGATAGATGGATGGATGGATAGATAGATAGATAGATAGATAGATAGATAGATAGATAGATAGATAGATAGATAGATAGATAGATAGATAGATAGATAGATAGATAGATAGATAGATAGATAGATAGATAGATAGATAGATAGATAGATAGATAGATAGATAGATAGATAGAGCGCAGAGCTGTACCTGCTGTATGTGGCCACTAGGTGTCAGTGTGGGCCAGAGAATCAGGTTTTTCAGTGAGTTTTTCAAACACTGGTCCATTAAAGGTTTTTATCTATTTATCTTCCATAACATGTCTTCTTTCATAGTATAAATCAAAGGTCCAACATGTACATTCAGGTGTTTATTTGACTAAACCTGGTCTGTTTGCGTCTGTATATTTCTCCGAAACAACCATCTTTAACGGACATTATCTCAACAGTAGTTTTTTTTTCCTCAATACTCTGAACCAAAAAATCTACAACTTCTAAAGCACTTACATCAACTAAACTTTCCATAATCATTCTCAGCACTATTCTGAAGGTTATTACAGAAGGATTTGATCATATGTTGTCCATTGTCTGATTTATGAGACATCATGCTGAAAATACATTTTTAAGACCTGTATGTTGTATCTTTTTATTTTCTAAAATGAAAAAAAAAATTCTGTATCCAAAATCTATTCTGTAAAAACGTTGGACTCTAATATGTTGTAATACATATTTTAACTCTTCAAGGCTTTATCCAACATATATAGATTTTTTTTTTAATATATTTTTTGGGCATTTTTATGCTTTATTGATAGTGTAGAGACAGAGTTGAAATGGGGCAGAGAGGGGAGTGACATGCAGAGAACGACCGCGGGCTGGAATCAAACCCGGGTCCACTGCTGGCCGAGGCCCATAGGGTGGCGGGGGGGACGCCCTACCAACTGAGCTAAGGGCCCATGGGGGGGGGGGCGCCCTACCAACTGAGCTAAGGGCCCATGGGGGGGGGGGCGCCCTACCAACTGAGCTAAGGGCCCATGGGGGGGGATTCCCTACCAACTGAGCTAAGGGCCCATGGGGGGGGATTCCCTACCAACTGAGCTAAGGGCCCATGGGGGGGACGCCCTACCAACTGAGCTAAGGGCCCATGGGGGGGGATTCCCTACCAACTGAGCTAAGGGCCCATGGGGGGGGGATTCCCTACCAACTGAGCTAAGGGCCCATGGGGGGGATTCCCTACCAACTGAGCTAAGGGCCCATGGGGGGGGACGCCCTACCAACTGAGCTAAGGGCCCATGGGGGGGGGGGACGCCCTACCAACTGAGCTAAGGGCCCATGGGGGGGACGCCCTACCAACTGAGCTAAGGGCCCATGGGGGGGGCGCCCTACCAACTGAGCTAAGGGCCCATGGGGGGGACGCCCTACCAACTGAGCTAAGGGCGCCCCCAGATTTTTAGTTCTTAAAAGAGATTCACATGTTCACATAATCAGTTAGATAATGCCAAGTTTACATATTTATTCAAATATTTCTGAAAACATTGTAACACAAAAACATTAATGTGTTTTCCGTTTAGACATTTGGAGCAGCACTGTGGTCTGAACACCAGATGGCGCTGCAGACTAAGTTGCTTAATTCTCTGCAAAATATTAATCAATTTATGACCTTTATTTTGAAAATCCCCCTGTTGTTCTAGACTCAATCATGACTGAATTTATCGAGTATGTGTGTGTGTGTGTGTGTGTGTGTGTGTGTGTGTGTGTGTGTGTGTGTGTGTGTGTGTGTGTGTGTGTGTGTTTGTGTGTCTGTCTGTCTATCTATCCTGTTTCTTGCTCTTTTATGTACTATATTAAAGGTGTAGTCAGTGATTCTGGAGAACGCTTGTTGTCAAAATCACTTCTTATCAAAATCAGTGAATATCTCCTCATGATCCACTATCTGTCTGTACTGTGTGTGTGCTGAAAAAAAATCCAGTGTTAATACACAGCCTAGGCTCTGTAAACGGGCATGTTGCTTGCTACGGTGGACCCCCCCTTTGTTTACATACCTTTTGTTTGCATACCAGTTTACAGAGCCTAGGCTGTGTATTAATTAACACTGTATTTTTTTGTGGAGATATTCACTGATTTTAGACACAAAGTGATTTTAACAACAAGCGTTCTCCAGAATCACTGACTCCACAGTGGTGAAGGACGCCACCTGGAGACGTGGCGATGAAAACCTTAGCTTTCCCTGGTGGAGACGAGACGGTGTGGATCCTCTGGCTGCATCTGAAGTCTTCCTGCATCCACACTATTCACACTTTACTTTAGTATTACCATGTAATCACCTGGTCAATGATCAAATTCCTTCGTGATTTTTCTCTACTTATGACATCTATTGCAGCATGTCCGTCCTGGGAGAGGGATCCCTTACTCTGTCAACTCTCCCTGAGATTTCTTAATTTTTTTTTATTCCCGGTAAAGGGTTTTTACTGGGAGTTTTTTCTCAGCCGAGCTAAGGGTGCAAGGGCAGAGGGATAGATAGATAGATAGATAGATAGATAGATAGATAGATAGATAGATAGATAGATAGATAGATAGATAGATAGATAGATAGATAGATAGATAGATAGATAGATAGATAGATAGATAGATAGATAGATAGATAGATAGATAGATAGATAGATAAGGGCAGGGTGTCATATTGTATCATATTGTATGGAATTTAAAGCCCACTGAGGCAAATGTATTTGTGATTTTGGGCTATACAAATAAAACTGATTTGATTAGATTTTACACCTTTAAACGTAGAACATCTTTAATTTAAGCCAAAGTTAAACCTTTAAACCTTTTTTTTTATACAGGTAAATCCCATTGAGTCCGAAGACTCTTTTGCAAGGGAGACCTGTTTTCCTTTCCCACGTTACCATTCACACACACATTCACACACCGATAGCAGGCTAACTACTGACATTCACACGAGGCAAGGTGGGTGAAGTGTCTTGCCCAAGGACACAACAACCATGACACAGGTGGCTAAAAGACATTCCTAAAACCTTTCATATAACATAGTTACAAGGATTTAGTGGATTTGGGTTGCCAGGGCCTTTATTAACTTCTGAATCGTTATTGGCATTTACACAGTGAAACACCGTCTGCCTGGGATAGGAAATGCTAAGGATGAAATTTAAATCAATAAGAAATAATGAAAAAAATAAAAAAAAGCTTTTCTCCTGATTACAGTTTGAAAAATGACAGATAACATTCAGGTTGCGTTCCGAATCTCATACTTTCTACTATATAGTTTGGTAGAAAACAGATTTAGGATGTCCCGATTCCTGTGGCCAGATTTAGGATGGTTAGAAGTACCCGGATGTCCTACTTCATGCGGCCAAGATTGTTAGTGTTGAAAACTGCATCCTATTTGGGCGATTCTGACCCACAATCCAGTGCGCACGTGAAGTGACGTCAGATCGACAAAGCCTCCATATGAAAACAAACGGGGATGCGACGGATATAAAAGCAAGAGGCAAGATCAAGGCGCATTGTTATGATGAAATAAGAGAGTAAAAGTATGCCCCAATAGTATGCCTACTGCATCCTAACTAGATTCTTTTTATCGTCGGATGTAGTATGTAGAATAGAGAAAAGAAAGAGGAGGAGATTCGGAACGCAACCTTAGAGTAAAATACAGAAATACCAAAAAAATCCATTGTCATTTTTAATAATTTTAGTAATTCTTCTGTTTGTTTATAGGTGTTTATGAGTCCATTTACTGTTTACAATCCCTTGAACATATATGTTTTATGACCTTAGAATGAGCCTTTGTTTTATTTTAAATATGTTTATTGTAGTTTTCAGTTTAAAGAACAGACAGTGCATACAAACACACGCGACATACAGAACAAAGCACATCTGAACTAGCAGTCGCAGTCCACGATCAAAACATAGTCTTGTGAAAAGACAAGTGAATGCCACAGTACAATAAAAAAGAAAAAGGAATGAGCCTATATCTGTTTGTGATTGGGCGACTGTGGCTCAGGTGGTAGAGCGGGTCGGCTGATGATCAAAGGGTTGGAGGTTCGATCCCCGCCCTGCCACCTGTGTCATAGCTGTTGTGTCCTTGGGCAAGACACTTCACCCACCTTGCCTCGTGTGAATGTCAATAGTTAGCATG
>CASHTC010000203.1:0-2500 GCA_949357725.1 Hyperoplus immaculatus
GCTGGAGAACATTCCATACCATAGTCTGTGTGAATCCTCTATTCTGATTGGCTGGAGAACATTCCATAGGTGTGGATTAACCCCTGATGTATGGACACCTAGATGGAACTGTTTACATTCTGTCCACTTTAATGCGTCGCCGGCTCGCCGCTGTTTAAACAGTGTTGATAAGGGATTTATAAAGCCTAAAATATCCTGCCGTGCAATAGCCTCTGGACACCACAGGATGACGCTCGTAACACAAGAGCTGTAGTAACGATAGTAGTACAATAAAGTGGCTAAACTTAATGTCCTCTGGCTAAACGTCAATGGTGATCTCGTTAAAAAAGTGAGTAAGACTCCTGTTTAATTTGAAAAAAGGTTTGTAACTGAGTTTACATGTAGCCACCAAAGCCCGGCTGCACTGTCTGTCTGGACACAGGCTACTGCTGTCAGTCACTGCCTCACGTAACTTCAGGCTGTAGCCCGTAATACACATGGTCGCCAGTCATATTCTCCGTGAAATGCGGAACATGTTGGGTGATTACATTTACTGTTTGTACAGCGTGCGCAATGTTTTTTGACTTTGTATCTTCTTGCTAGCATAACAGTAGCTCTTAGGCCTTTCACACCGCCGCAAAATCGGTGCTAGTTCTGGGCTAGTTCGGAGTTAGAGCCAGTGTTTTGGTTTCACACCAGAGAGCCGGCTCCGGGCTGTAAAAACCGGTTCAACTCAAACCCCAGGATTGAGCAGGGTTTGAGATGAGAACTGCTTGCGCCAGCGGCCGGGGGAGGGATTATCCTGACCAACCAGACCAACTCAAACCTCATGCCCGCCATGTTTAAAAACACCGCTACTACGAGACGTAAACATAACATAATTACCGAACGTAGCGATCAAATTGACCGGCGAGAATACGCTGTATGGGTCCTGTTTGGTTAAGAAAGCAAAGCGAGAGCTAACACGTGTAAAAATAAGACGTATTCGCCGCTGTTGTTGTGCTTAAAGCTAGCGGTAGCTTTAGCGTTAGCCACGAGAGCAGTGGCGTCGGGCGACGTACACACACGTTTACAGTGACGTCATGACGTTGCTCTCTTGCCGGCTCCATGGCTGTCTCCGGTCGATGTGAAACCAACCGGTTCATAACTGGGATAAGGCTGGAACCAGTTTAGAAATGGCCCCAGCACCAGCCTGGAACTGACTCTTGGTTCATTTTGGTGTGAAAGGCCTATTAGTGTTAGGGGTTAGGGGGTAGCCTGTAGCCTGTCTTACCTCCTCTCTTGTCCTCTGGCTGATTACATTTACTGTTTGTACAGCGTGCGCAATGTTTCTTGACTTTGTATCTTCTTGCTAGCATAACAGTAGCTCTGTTGCTAACAGCTGCCGCAGTCTCCCGTTGCTCGTATCCTTGGTCCGACTCTCAGTACAATTTGAACGCACCGTTACAGCCAAATTCTGTCGTCGCTAGGTCGTATCCTTGGTAGTTCCTATTGACTGGAGTACTGAACTACGTTTTCATTACATAAGAACCTTATGGGTTTGCAATGGATATTCCAGTTATTATACGAGGTCTCGGGCGTTGCTGTGGAAACAAGTTGTTATTCGTTCGAAACAAATCTAGTTTCGTTCAAAAAAAATCTAATTTGATCGCAAAAAGGCATGAAAACATAACTGAGTGGTCTAATTATTATTTTTATTAGTAGGTGACTATGGTACAAGCGGGTTAATGCCCTTCGAGGTGTCCAGGTATCATGGGTTAATGGACTTCGTGAAGGCAACAGTTCTCGCCTCCACGGTGTCCATTAACCCCTGATCCCTGGACACCTCGTCGGGCATTAATCCCTTACACTTAGACATTAGAAAATCGCATTTAAGAGACAATTAAAACAAAGAACAAACACAGGCAGACACATTTTATTTCTGGTGCGATGGCGGTTTAAAGTCACAGACGTCTCAGGATCAGATCACAGTGTGTTTCCATGGGAACTAGATTGTGTGTGTGTGTGTGTGTGTGTGTGTCTGTGTGTGCGTGTGTGTGTGCCATATTTCAGCTTTAACAGGAAAAGGTGCCAGTACACTAGTAGTACAGGTAGAATAGAATGGAATAGGCAGGCGCTCCGGTGGTGTAGTGGATAGAGCGTGTACCATATTGTCTCCGGCCTTCGTTGCAGTGGTCGCGGGTTCGAATCCGACCCGTGGACCTTTACTGCAGGTCATCCCCTCTCTAGAACCAGATTAACAGAGAGATCAGTCATTCTCAAGTTGCTCTGCAGAATATTACAGGATCAGCTAATGTTGTGCCAGTGTTTCTACATCTAAGTTTATTGCACTGAAGTTATTACACAAGAAGGAGGGGGGGTGAGTGTGTGTGTGTGTGTGTGTGTGTGAGTGTGTGTGTGTGTGTGTGTGTGTGTGTGTGTGTGTAGGGAGAGGGGGGTGTGATTCCCTCTTGACTAAAGCTCTGACTGTCAACTGGGACAGTGTGATAGAGACAGCCAGTGTGTTTCCATGGCACAACTA
>CASHTC010000204.1:0-5000 GCA_949357725.1 Hyperoplus immaculatus
CACACACACACACACACACACACAAACACACACACACACACACACACACACACACACACACACACACACACACACACACACACACACACACACAGAATCATTCTAAATAATCCTTTAGATGGACACACATCACATGACCCAGATGTCCATAGCTACGGGTCAATGTTTACCTAGCAACAGAGAGGAAAACAGGACGAGATAAATACCCTTAAAAGAGCTGAGAGGCTAGCTTCGTTACTTAGCGGCTAATTTAAAGTCTCTATGAGGAACTTTTAAATATTTCTGAAACAGTCTCATTTTTCCTCTGATGATCATAAATTACATGTAACAGCAAAACGAGACCATCAGTGCAAAGAATGCTATTTTTATATAGTTTTTCTTAATGCCTTTGTCATGGGTATACGCTCACCCAGGAACAACAGCTGGCGTGGTAAAAACACTACCGCTTTTGTCCAAAGGGGGCGCTAGAATTAACACACACTGAAAATATCCTTGTGGCACCTTTAAGAAGAAATTCACTGTTATTTACAAGCAATGTTTATATTTCCATTATTAGATTTTGTTTGACATCAAGTGTAGCTTCGTTAGCGGCTAATTTAGAATAAATGTAACGTTGTTTATAAGCAGTTGTATCACTTTCTGTCCATGTATTGTCGTCTTTAAACTGTCCCCGTTGCGCACACAAACTTTAGCTGTAAGTTAAAGAAACATTTGGGGCGTCTGTGTCTCAGTTGGTAGAGCGGGTCGGCTGATGATCGAAGGGTTGGAGGTTCGATTCCCACCCCTGCCACTTGTGTCATGGTTGTTGTGTCCTTGGGCAAGACACTTCACCCACCTTGCCTCGTGTGAATGTCGATAGTTAGCCTGCTGCTATCGGTGTATGTATGTGGTGTGGTAGTGTGAATGGTAACGTGGGAAAGGAAAACAGGTCTCCCTTGAAAAGAGTCTTCGGTCTCAATGGGATTTACCTGTATAAATAAAGGTTAAAAATAAATAAATAAATAAATTTGTTTGGAAGGAAATATGAGTTTAAATGAATAGATTAATAAGTCATTCAAACTGATTTAAGAGAAATAAAGGTTAAGAAGAACTAATCTCTAACACTAGTTTTTTTTCTCTGCAAAATAAAAATATCAAACTTTAATTTTAGACTTTTTTCATTGTGAAACTATTGACAATTCCGGGGCGCCCTTAGCTCAGTTGGTAGGGCGTCCCCCCCCCCTTAGCTCAGTTGGTAGGGCGTCCCCCCCCCCCCCCCCCCCCCCCGGGCCGGGCCCAGCAGTAGACCCGGGTTGGATTCCAGCCCGCGGTCGTTCTCTGCATGTCACTCCCCTCTCTGCCCCATTTCAACTCTGTCTCTGCACTATCAATAAAGCATAAAAATGACAAAAAAATATCTTAAAAAACTATTGACATTCCTGCATAGATGCATTTAATATTATCAACATTGTCTTCTCCTCTTCTGCTAATGTTGCTCCATATTCTTTTGTGTGTCGATTAACTTCTTACCCAGATTACAGTGTGTAAGTGACGGGCAGTAATTGTGTGTGTGTGTGTGTGTGTGTGTGTGTGTGTGTGTGTGTGTGTGTGCCTGTGTATGTGTGTGTGTGTGTGTTTGTCTGTGCCTGTGTGTGTGTGTGTGTGTGTGGCGTGTGTTACATTGTTTCAGTGTGCCTGTGTGTGTGTGTGCCTGTGTGTGTGTCTGTGTGCATGTTACAGTGTCTGTGCCTGTGTGTGAGTGTGAGTGTGTGTTTCAGTGTCTATGTGTGTGGCGTGTGTTACATTGTTTCTGTGCCTGTGTACATGTGTGGTGCATGTCAGTGTGCATGTCTGTGTGTGTGTGTGTGTGTATTGCGTGTTACAGTGTCTGTGCCTGTGTGTGTGTGTGTGTGTGTGTGTGTATTGCGTCTTACAGTGTCTGTGCCTGTGTGTGTGTGTGTGTGTGTGTGTATTGCGTGTTACAGTGTCTGTGCCTGTGTGTGTGTGCCTGTGTGTGTGTGTGTGTGTGTGTGCCTGTGTGTGTGTGTTACAGTAATTGTGTC
The DNA here is from genome assembly GCA_949357725.1 of Hyperoplus immaculatus. Classification (NCBI taxonomy): domain Eukaryota; kingdom Metazoa; phylum Chordata; class Actinopteri; order Uranoscopiformes; family Ammodytidae; genus Hyperoplus; species Hyperoplus immaculatus. Next base: position 2,043 of record CASHTC010000204.1, read on the forward strand.
TAAATGTCATTTATATGTAAATCTGCAGCGATTAGTTTTCCCTCATCTCTTTGTCCGTCATGATGAAAAATAAAAAGGTTTGAAGATTAGAGGGCGGCCATTAACTGATCTGTTTACCTTTAATACGTTATTAAGTGTGTGTGTGTGTGTGTGTGCGTGCGTGTGTGTGTGTGTGTGTGTGTGCGTGTGTGTGTGTGTGTGTGTGTGCGTGTGTGGCTATTACAGGCTTACAGATTAAAACATATATGGAGCACAGCCTGATAATTTAAAGGTGTAGTCAGTGATTCTGGAGAACGCTTGTTGTCAAAATCACTTTTTGTCAAAATCAGTGAATATCTCCTCATGATCCACTACCTGTCTGTACTGTGTGTGCGCTGAAAAAAAAACAGACATACACACACACACACACAGACGCACACACACTCAGACAGACAGACAGACACACACACACACTCAGACACACACACACTCAGACAGACAGACAGACAGACACACACACTCAGACACACACAGGCAGACAGACAGAGAGACACACACACACAGACAGACAAACAGACAGGCAGACAGACACACACACTCAGACACACACAGGCAGACAGACACACACACAGACACACACACACAGGCAGACAGACACACACACACACACACACACACACACACACACACACACACACACACACACACACACACACACACACACGTTTCTGTAACTATCTTCTGTCTAGTCTAATCTCTATGTTAATAACAATCTAATATAGATAAAGAAATGTCCCATAGTCAAACCGTAATTCAACACTCCTGGCTTCAACAACAATAGTATACACACAGTTTAATTACACAGTTATAATTAAATATAAATTATTAAACCAATTTTTTTATTTCTGTGTACGTTTTTGGTTTCTCGCCACGTCACCACCAGGGCCGGTAGTACTTACGTCATCAGGCTGCGTCGTCGTCGTGTTGTTGTCCGTTGTCGGTTGGTTGACATTATAAGTTTTCAGAGCGAAAAAAGCTAAATATGTTTTAAAACAAAGTGGAAAACTAACCGGATTAACGGCCGCTCTCTGCCCGGTAAGGTAACGATGTAACGTCTTAATATCTCCGGTGTGTTATGTAGCGTTATTATTAGGTTATGTGGCTTAGTTATTCTTTTAGCCATATAGTTGAAGGCGAATTGTTAGTTATTACAACAACGCTGTCTGTCGGTGCATCTACATGAGGTAAAGCCTTCAGTGATGGCGCATGGATTTTATACCTTCTGCTGTACGTCCAGGTTTTTTCTTAGCAGTAGAATCAACAACTGAAACATTTCTTGGGCTCTTCTTGGGGATTTTTGTGAGCTCCTGCACCAGTGTCTGGGGGGGCGACACACGTTTTAAAGTTGCCATTATAGTGTGTGTGAGTGAGTGAGTGAGTGAGTGAGTGAGTGAGTGAGTGAGTGAGTGAGTGCCAGTCCATACAGAAAATAGATCCAGTGTTAATACAGCCTAGACTCTGTAAACTGGCATGATGCTACGGTGGCTACTTTGTTGACTTGAATGAAGTTTGGTGTTAAATGAATACTGTGTGTGTGTGTGTGTGTGTGTGTGTGTGTGTGTGTGTGTGTGTGTGTGTGTGTGTGTGGGTGTGTGTAGCATCGAGAAATCTACTGTAAAAAAACAAGCAAAACTTAAAAAAAATTTAACCAAATCTTTAACATTACGTATTATTTTGTTCCAGCTTTTAATGTGTATAATCTAGTCTATGCCATGGTGTAGTAACAGCTCATTAATAACCAGGATAATTGGCTTAATTCACATCAAAAACAATTATAATGTTTGTCAATTAAGTGTCAGTTTCATCTATGTTTCTGACGTTATAAAGCAGGTGAAAAGTGTCGTACTCCTTACTAGTTTATCAACCAAAAAAAAAATTCTTTGTACAGGTCTTAAAAATGCATTTTCATCATGTTTTTAAGAAGAAAATGTCTCATAAATCAGACAGTGAACAACATATGAACAAATCCTTCTGTAATAACCTTCAGAATAGTGCTGAGAATGATCATGGAAAGTTTAGTTGATGTAAGTGCTTTAGAAGTTGTAGATTTTTGGTTCAGAGTATTGAGAAAGAATTTTTATGTTTGTTAAGCAGAAAATAAAAAGTCAACGAGGTGTCATGTAGGTCCCTTCAGTGCTGTTATATAGTCCAGGAAAGGCTGACATATCTGGTTAAACTTCTCTGAGGTGTCATGTAGGTCCCTTCAGTACTGTTATATAGTCCAGGAAAGGCTGACATATCTGTTTAAACTTCTCTGCTTTCCCTGGAATCTCATAACGAATTTTCTCCATATATATAAAGTACTAGAGAACTCTATGAGCCACATATCAAAGCAGGGAGCTGTCTTTCAGCTCAAGTTTTGAATGTCATGTATAACGTAATCCATTTCTCTGTTGAACTAGTGTTTCAGGTTTGTTCGTGCTGAATAGATCGAGCTCAATAGTCTTAAATATATGACTCACACACACACACACTCACACACACACACACACAGACATACACACACACATAGACACACACACACACACACAGACACACACACACACATAGACACAGACACACACAGACACACACACACAGACACACACACACACACACAGACACACACACACACACACACACACACACACACACACAGACACAGGATTGAATGGTTGACTGAAACGTGTCATATTCATATCCGGTTTTACAACATACAGTACGTGTGATAAGGTGTAGTCACTCACCCCACACACACACACACACACACACACACACACACACACACACACACACACACACACACACACACACACACACACACACACTGGGTTGAATGGAAGACTTAAATGGGACGTATCCGGTTTTACAACATAATGTGTGACACGTGTCAAAGGTGATTCTGGAGAACGCTTTTTGTCAAAATCACTTTCATTCAAA
>CASHTC010000204.1:17500-31773 GCA_949357725.1 Hyperoplus immaculatus
ATTACTCTTATTGTTAATGCATTTTCTCTTGAGTGGTTAGCGCCGCGCGGCTATAAGCAGCTTTCATTTCTACTCTCCACAATATCTGGAACGAACTCGCACAAAACTTCAGGTCTGCTGCTGCTGCAAAAAATCCTGGGCTATTTTTAAAGGCACAATGTGTAAGCTCCTGTCCTCTCCATTGCCCCACATCTTCTCTTTATCTTTAGACAGACCCTGCGTTCCAAATCACATACTCTTTCGTTTTCCTACACTACATACTAAAGTACAGAAGAGTTTTAGTCTTTTTACTACACTACATACTAAAGTACAGAAGAGTTTTAGTCTTTTCACTACACTACATACTAAAGTACAGAAGAGTTTTAGTCTTTTTACTACACTACATACTAAAGAACAGAAGAGTTTTAGTCTTTTTACTACACTACATACTAAAGTACAGAAGAGTTTTAGTCTTTTTACTACACTACATACTAAAGTACAGAAGAGTTTTAGTCTTTTTACTACACTACATACTAAAGTACAGAAGAGTTTTAGTCTTTTTACTACACTACATACTAAAGTACAGAAGAGTTTTAGGGCCACAGACAGGAGAGAAAAAAAACAGATAAGATTTATTTTCATTATGTCGAGAAATGTCAAGAGTAAAGAGGAATACTCCAAAATGCTGTTGGAGTTAGTGGGGGCATCTGGGTATTTTTTGGCATACTGCATTTGACGTGCATGTATTGGGACATCCTAAATCTCTTTCTGGCATACTAAATAGTAGGGAAGTATGGGGATTAGAATGCCAAAGATGTATTTATCACATCCTTTTCCATTTAATTTTGATTATTTTGATTATGTATGTTCTTTGTCTCCTTATTTTCTAAAGTGTGTTTGTTAGCTTTATGAATATGATTTGATTGCGATGATTGACGGGTGGAACTCTTGTACGAGTCCATTGGGCTTCGTTCCCTCCTGGCACCATTTCGGTCGAGCAGAATTTTTAGCATTCGAGAATTTATGTCATCACCTCCTTTCGCTGTAGTCAGAGCGAGTCAGAGCCGCAGTCCGTCTGTTTACAACGGCAGAACGGGGTTTTGACGTTGTGAGCGCTACACCAACCGCAGCAAGTAGCCGTCCTAAGAGTTGCTAGGCGATAGTGGAAGCCGTTGGAATCTTTCCCCGACGCCGTAGCTGTCACTAAAACACCGCTGCTTAAAGTCCCCACTGTTAATGTGCTAGATAAATACACTAAAGTAGGCTAATAAAAACGACAAAAAAGCATTCTCAAGAATCACTGATTAGACAGTACACTAAGAAATCAATGTACAGGAATGGTCCTTGAACCTGCAGTGTGTAGAATTTTGGGTTTTATTTCCTAGCAGATTTTGTAGAAAGTAATTATAATATCCATAAGTACATTTAATTTAGTGCATAATAGCTGAACAAAAATGTTTTGAATTATTTATTTTTCCCCTTAGAAAGGGTCTCATATATGTCCATATTTCTGCATATTTTGGACCAAGGCCTAGTGCCGCCATCTTGAAAGTGTCATAGTTGGAATGTCATCAGGTGCATTGTTTAAAATTTAGAATTACACACTGCACCTTTAAAGGGTACAAATGCTTTGGCCCCCCGTTCAACACTGTACCTTAAAGGGGCACTGTGTCATATGACATCATCAAGAAAGTTCTAGAAAGTTCTAGAATGCAACGCTCCCTGGGTAACCCCAACCCTTTAGAATAATAACAGAAGCTACAGTGGCCTTCAAGGACAAAAACAATTCTAAATTCTAAACAATGCACCTGATGACATTCCAAAAACATGGATGCCTCCATAAGACTTGCCTGCTCAATGTACAAAATGTAATATTAATATTTGTAATTCTCCGCTCAGGAGGATAATTCAGATTATTGGCAGAGGTGATTTTACACCAATGAGGACATATTTATGAATGAGGATATTGATTTTAGCTGATAAATTACTTCAAATGTTACACAGTGCCCCTTTAAACATTGGCACATGTTTCTACCTTCTTGTCTGTACCTCTAAGAACATTTCTGTACGTCCCCAGTGGAAAGGTACAGTGAAAATATGAATTCTGGGGGCGCCCTTAGCTCAGTTGGTAGGGCGCCCCCCCCCCTTAGCTCAGTTGGTAGGGCGTCCCCCCCCCATGGGCCTCGGCCAGCAGTGGACCCGGGTTCGATTCCAGCCCGCGGTCGTTCTCTGCATGTCACTCCCCTCTCTGACCCATTTCAACTCTGTCTCTACACTATCAATAAAGCATAAAAATGCCCAAAAAAAATATCTTAAAAAAAAAAAACACTTAAAATGTGAATTCTGCAAGTTTCATATGAAGTAAAGCATTCCATTCCATTCCATTTTATTTAGCTGACGCTTTTATCCAAACGCGACTTCCATTAAGTCACAGCAGTTAAACCCTTAGATCATAATAGACTAAACTCTTCAAAAATCTGTGGTCTGATTCGCCGGAGTTTGCGGATGGAATCGTCCAGACAAAAGCAGTGAGGCGATTGCTGCTTCACTCCCCGTTCACAGAGCCTAGGCTGTGCATAAACACCAGACCAAGAGATTTCTAATGTTGGTTTTTATGCCCCTTTAACGCACTTCGAATTACTTATATGCTTATAATTTGTGCTATTTAGATTAACTTGCCATGACTAAGTGCCCAACCGTAAGCCTAAAGATTCCCTCTCCCTCCCTCTCTCTCTCTTTCTATCTATCTCTTTTCCTCTCCCTCTCTCTCTCACTCTCTACCCCTCTCTCTCTTTCTATCTATCTCTTTTCCTCTCTCTCTCTCTCTCTCTCTTTCTATCCATACTTGTTTGTTTTGAAATAGCTTCTTAGCGTTTTAGCTTAAAGCTCCTATGATACAGTTAGTGCATGTGGAAGCATTTTAATCACCCACTCCTACACACACACACACACACACACACACACACACACACACCGATGGGTCAGAGGTCGCATTTAAAAGGCACTAATGCACAGAGCGTAAAAGTGCAAATATTCTTCTGACGGTCGCTAAGCTAATGTCGCTAATGTCCACTTTGGGTCTTTGGCAAAAAATAAACCGATTCCTCCGTGGAGCTTATGGAGACCCTTATGACCTCATCAAACTTCTCTGCTGCTGAAAATATGAACACACGAGTTGGACACAGTGTTATATACTCTCTATGGATCAGACTCCCAGAGAACTTGAGGTCTGCTGCAACTCTCAGTTCTTTTAAATCGAGTCTGAAGACTTTTCTGTTTCCATTTTAACCTGCAATTTTTCTTTAATTTAAATGTTCTACTTCTTTTCATTCGCTTTTAAATGTCTTCTAATGTGTTTTATGTATTTTAATCTTGCCCCTGTAAAGCACTTTGAATGGCCTTGTGTCTGAATTGTGCTACAGAAATAAACTTGCCTTGCCTTGCCTTGCCTTGCCTTGCCTTGCCTTGCCTATGCAAAATATACATATACAAATTTTTTCCTCTGATGATCATAAATTACATGTAACAGCAAACGAGACCATCAGTGCAAAGAATGCTATTTTTATATAGTTTTTCTTAATGCCTTTGTCATGGGTATATACGCTCACCCAGGAACAACAGCTGGCGTGGTAAAAACACTACCGCTTTTGTCCAAAGGGGGCGCTAGAATGAACACACACTGAAAGTTCCTCAGAGCACCTTTAAGCAATCTACATGCTGAGAAGTTTTCTTGTAATGTTTTGTCAGACCATGATGTAATAAGTTCCATTTTAACCTGTAATTTTCTATTCATTCGCTTTTCTAATGTGTTTTATGTATTCTAATCTTGCCCCTGTAAAGCACTTGGAGTGGCCTTGTGTCTGAATTGTGCTATAGAAATAAACTTGCCTACATATGGTGGATGGTGAAATAGACAGCTTTCAGAATTGTAATAATTTCCCTAAAAAAAGTAATTATTGTTTGTTTTTATCAAATGTGTAATTGTTTCCTTTCAGGGATTTCTGCCTGGATCACCGTCAACTTCCTCACTGGTGAGAGTTTAAAGGACGCGGACACACACACACGCAGACCGACACGCAAACATGCACACACACACACAGACACACACACACATACATAGACACACACGTAGGCCTACACACGCACGAACGCACGCACACACACACACACACAGGCCTACACACCCACACACGCACACACACACACACACACAGACATACAGACACACACGCACTCACACGCACTCACACAAACACACACAAACACGTTTTTATGCCAGAAATCTGAAGACATTCCTGTTAAATAGTGGACGTTCTCCATAACATACTGTCTAGTTAACACCAAACCGATTTATTTCAAAACCTTCATAATGCCGTGATCTTATTATTGATGATGATGATACTGTAATGATTCCACAGGTGATCTGCACGGCGCTCACTCCACTGTGGGGATGTTAGACCTGGGAGGAGGGTCAACTCAGATCACCTTCAGCCCCCAAGACGAGGTGAGGGGGTGTGTGTGTGTGTGTCTGTCTGTCTCTTTCTGTCTGTCTCTTTCTGTCTGTCTGTCTGTCTGTCGTTCTCTCTCTGTCTGTTTGTCAGTCTGTCTGTCTGTCTGTTTGTCAGTCTGTCCTTCTCTCTGTCTGTCTCTTTCTCTCTCTGTCTGTCCTTCTCTCTGTCTGTCTCTTTCTCTTTCTGTGTCTTTCTGTCTGTCTGTCTGTCTGTCTCTCTCTGTGTCTTTCTGTCTGTCTGTCTCTCTCAGTCTGTCTGTGTGAGTTATACTATATTAATACTAACTTTATTTATAGCATTCTTCATAACACATTTACAAAGTGCTACTTACGACCAGAGGAGCGGCTGGATGGATCCGCCTTACACGCTTTAATCTGCAAATGCTCTAATCCGAAATAAACAGCGGTAATGGAGGTGTGTGTGTGTGTGTGTGTGTGTGTGTTTATTTAGGGCAAAGCGCTCTGATACATATAACTAGCGACTTGAGGCAGTGGTGGATGATGCCATCTTTAGTAACTATAGCTTCTTGTCCTTGAAGGCCACCGTAGCTTCTGTAAATTCTCCGACAAAGGGAAGGGGTTAGCAAGGGAGCGCTGACATCTAGAATCTCACCACTAGATGCTGCTAACTACTCTGATATTACACACTGTAGCTTTAAATTCTCCCTCATTAAAATGAACTTACTAACCGATTCTCTCTTTACAGAAAACCATCCAGACCTCACCAATCGATTTCATCAGATCCTTCCAGATGTTCAACAGCACACACACCGTTTATACGCACAGGTACACACACACACACACACCGTTTATACGCACAGGTACACACACACACCGTTTATACGCACAGGTACACACACACACCGTTTATACGCACAGGTACACACACACACACTGTTTATACGCACAGGTACACACACACACACCGTTTATACGCACAGGTACACACACACACACACACCGTTTATACGCACAGGTACACACACACACACCGTTTATACGCACAGGTACACACACACACACTGTTTATACGCACAGGTACACACACACACACACACTGTTTATACGCACAGGTTCACTCACACACACTCACTTTCTACATTTATAGATACGCTCACTCACAAACACACACACACGTTTGTACGGTTATTCTTGTGAGGACATTCATTGACATAATGCATTCCCTAGCCCCTTACCCTAACCCTAACCATCCAAACTAAATGCCTAACCCCAACCCTTACACTAACCCTAACATAAACCTAATTCATACCTGAACCTTAAAACCTAGTGTTAACCCTCAAACAGCCCTTTAAAGGCCTGTCCTTAAAACCTAGTGTTAACCCTCAAACAGGCCTTTAAAGGCCTGTCCTTAAAACCTAGTGTTAACCCTCAAACAGCCCTTTAAAGTCCTTAAAACCTAGTGTTAACCCTCAAACAGCCCTTTAAAGGCCTGTCCTTAAAACCTAGTGTTAACCTCAAACAGCCCTTTAAAGGCCTGTCCCAAAGTGAGAACCGGACTAAATGTCCTCACTCTTAAGGTCTAAAACTCAAATGACCTCACTTCATTAAATAAAAGTGAAATTAGTTCTCACAAAAAATTTTGTTCAAGTAAACATAGAGTCACTCACTCAATCTCTGACACACACACACACACACATACACACACACACACACACACACAGACAGTAACACTTATAATTCTCTTTGCAGTTATCTAGGTCTGGGTTTGATGTCCGCTCGACTCGCCGTTCTCGGAGGAATTGACAATTCTCCGCGTACGTAAAAAACTTTCACTAAAATTATTTATTTATTCTTGTTTTTCAATTTGCTTTCATCTCTGCCACACACACACACACACACACACACACACAGTCACACACACAGTCACACACACACAGTCACACACACACACACACGGCCTCGTCCCCTTTAGATAAATAAGCCATTATCTAATCTTTTAATAACACAGCAAGATTAATTCCTTGCCTGCCAGCTGTTGCTCCGATTTAGCTGCTGGAAGAAGCTGCAGCACAGATCCTGTGTGTGTGTGTGTGTGTGTGTGTGTGTGTGTGTGTGTGAGAGACAGTATGCGTGTGGATGTGCACAGTTAGTTGGGAGACATAATTTTCCTATGTATCTTCCATAACATGTCTTCTTTCATACTAGTATAAATCAAAGGTCCAACATGTACATTCAGGTGTTTATTTGACTAAACCTTGTCTGTTTGCGTCTGTATATTTCTCCTATACAACCATCTTTAACGGACATTATCTCAACATTGGTTTTTTCCAATAATCTGAACCAAAAATCTCAACTTCTAAAGCACTTACAGGAACCAAACTTTCTGTGTGTGGGTCTGTGTGTGTGTGTGTGTGTGTGTGTGTGTGTGTGTGTCTCTCTCTCTCTCTCTGTGTGTGTGTGTGCGTGTGTCTCTCTCTCTCTGTCTTTCTCTGTATTACCACTAGGGGATAGTAAAATAACCAAAACACCATTTATTACATTGATATTTGTGTGTGTGTGTGTGTGTGTGTGTGTGTGTGTGTGTGTGTGTGTGTGTGTGTGTGTGTGTGTGTGTGTGTGTGTGTCTGTGTGAGCAGTAGGGGGCAGCACGGAGCTGGTCAGCCCCTGCCTTGCTCCTGGGTACTCTGGCAGCTGGGAACACGGTGACGTCATCTACACAGTGAAGGGACAGAAAGCAGGTGAGAGCCAAACCAAGGCTTTTTATTGGTCGGTTGTTTGTTTACCCATAATGCACCAGGAGCTAAGAGTGTGGTTGCGTTCCGAATCGCATACTTTTTACTATATAGTATGTAGAAAGAAGATTTAGGATGTCCCGATTCTTGTGGCCAGATTTAGGATGGTTAGAAGTACCTGGATGTCCTACTTCCTCCGGCCAAGATTGTTAGTGTTGAAAACAGCATCCTATTTGGGCGATTCTGACCCACAATCCAGTGCGCACGTGAAGTGACGTCACATCGACGAAGCCTCTCCATATGAAAACAAACGGGGATGAGACGGATATAAAAGCAAGAGGCAAGATCAAGGCGCAATGTTATGATGAAATAAGAGAGTAAAGTATGTCCCAATAGTATGCCTACTGCATCCTAACTAGATTCTTTTTATCGTCGGATGTAGTATGTAGAATAGAAAAAAGAAAGAGTATGCGATTCGGAACGCAACCTGAATGTAATGTAGTATGGCTGTGTTCCAATCCCCATACTATTTAGTACGGTAGAAAAAAGATTTAGGATGTCCTGATTCCAGCTAAAATCAAATCAAATCAAAACGTTTTAATTGATATTATTTACGTAGCCCAATATCAGAGAAAATAGCCATTTACCTCAATGGGCTTTCAGACGAAGGTTTGATTGGTTGGTTGACTGTGTGTGTGTGTGTCTGTCTGTCTCTCTTTCTGTGTGTGTGTGTCTGTCTCTCTCTCTCTTTCTGTGTGTGTGTCTGTCTCTCTCTTTCTGTGTGTCTGTGTGTGTCTGTCTCTCTCTCTTTCTGTGTGTGTGTCTGTCTCTCTCTCTTTCTGTGTGTGTGTGTGTGTGTGTGTGTTTTCAGGTGAACCGGGGTACGAGTCCTGTCTGAATAAAGTGGAGAAGGTTCTCTATAAGAAAGTGATCAAAGCTTCTGAAGCCGCGGAAATGGAGTTCTACGCTTTCTCATATTATTACGACCGCGCTGTGGACCTGGGAGTTATTGGTACTAACACACACACACACACACACTTTCTCACTCACACACACACACACACACACACACACACATACACACACACACACACACACACACACACACACACACACACACACACACACAGCAAACAAAACAGAAAATGAAGATATTTTTACTTTAAAAGGTTCTACGAGGAACTTTTTAATATTTCTGAAACAGTTTAATTTTTCCTCTGATGATCATAAATTACATGTAACAGCAAACGAGACCATCAGTGCAAAGAATGCTATTTTTATATAGTTTTTCTTAATGCCTTTTTCATGGGTATACGCTCACCCAGGAACAACAGCTGGCGTGGTAAAAACACTACCGCTTTAGTCCAAAGGGGGGCGCTAGAATTAACACACACTGAAAGTTCCTCAAAGCACCTTTAGGGATTGTGTTATTTAGCGTTTGTGTTTTTTCTGTTTCAGAGGAGAAAAAAGGAGGAAAGATTCAGGTCTCTGATTACATCACTGGAGCTAAAAGAGGTGAGACAGCGACACCCGGTGGTTACACTGGGAACTGCACTTCAAATGTCCTTATATCATACAGTGGTTATCTTTAAACCATGTCATTTAAACCTGCAGTGTGTAGAATTTTGGGTTTTATTTCCTAGCAGATTTTGTAGAAAGTAATTATAATATCCATAAGTACATGTTAATTTAGTGCATAACAGCTGAAAAGACATTTTTTAATTATTTATTTTTCTCTTAGAAAGGGTCTCATATGTGTCCATATTTCTCCATATCTTGAACCAAGGCCTAGTGCCACCATCTTGAAAGTGTCATAGTTGGAATGTCATCAGGTGCATTGTTTAAAATGTAGAATTGTTCTTGTCCTTGAAGGCCACTGTAGCTTCTGTTATTATTCTAAAGGGGTGGGGTTACCCAGGGAGCGTTGCATTCTAGAACTTTGTAGAACTTTCTTGATGATGTCATATTACACACTGCACCTTTAATACTGTAGAATGACGTTTTCATGAGGAAAATATTTTTATATAATATAATAATGAAATAAATGTCATTAGATTTATTTTAAATTGTTTTATTTTGTCCTGATTTAAAGGGGAAGTGTGTATTGTTGATTTAAAGGGGAAGTGTGTATTGTTGATTTAAAGGGGAAGTGTGTATTGTTGATTTAAAGGGGAAGTGTGTATTGTTGATTTAAAGGGGAAGTGTGTATTGTTGATTTTGCATAAAAACTTCACAAAACGTAAACAATGTTAAATACATTTTACTGGTTTTGTCTTCAACCACTGAAGAAACTTAAGAGTTAAATGTGTTGCATCAAAAGTTTAAAGTTAGCTACAATAAAAATACTCCGTTCAGTGTGTAGTGGTTATATTGTAATTAATTGTGTGTGTGTGTGTGTGTGTACCTGTGTGTCTCCGTGTGTGTGTGTGTGTGTGTGTGTGTGTGTGTGTGTGTGTGTGTGTTTGTACCTGTGTGTCTCCCCCTGTGTGTGTCTCTCCCTGTGTGTACCTGTGTGTCTCCGTGTGTGTGTGTGTGTGTCTCTCCCTGTGTGTTTCCCCCTATGTGTGTGTGTGCGTGTGTCTCTCCCTGTGTGTGTACCTGTGTGTCTCCGTGTGTGTACCTGTGTGTCTCCGTGTGTGTGTACCTGTGTGTCTCCGTGTGTGTGTACCTGTGTGTCTCCGTGTGTGTGTGTGTGTGTGTGTGTGTGTGTGTGTGTGTGTGTGTGTGTGTGTGTGTGTGTGTGTGTCTCTCCCTTTGTGTGTACCTGTGTGTGTGTCTCAGTGTGTAGTGGTCTGTCCTCCTCTCCTCCAGACACTCCGTTCCTCTGTCTGGATCTCGTTTACATCTCAGTTCTGCTGCAGGAGCTCGGCTTCCCCCCAAGCAAAGAGTTTAAGGTGTGTGTGTGTGTGTGTGTGTGTGTGTGTGTGTGTGTGAGTGTGTGTGTGTGTGAGAGAGTGCGTGTGAGAGAGTGTGTGTGTGTGTGAGTGAGTGAGTGAGTGAGTGAGTGAGTGAGTGAGTGAGTGAGTGAGTGAGTGAGTGAGTGAGTGAGTGTGTGTGAATTGGAATATAACATGCATTAGTCTGTTTATGAATGAGCCTTTTTATATCTACATAGGAGCGGGGCGCTGAGGCCGCCATGTTGCACCGCCATGTTTCTACAGTAGCACAGAACGGACAAACTTAACGGCCTTACACGTTTTTATATATAGCGGGCGTCCTGGGAAAATGCACCTGTTGGAAGACCAAGAAGAAGAAGAAGTACTATAGAATAAATAACTAAATACATCTTCACCTCATCACTTGATATTGTGGAAAGACTTGAGGCAGTGGTGGATGATGCCATCTTTAGTAACTAGCTTTTTTTCTTGTCCTTGAAGGCCACCGTAGCTGTAACATTGCCATCAAGTTTTATTATAGTAATTAGACAGACAGACAGACAGACAAACAAACAGAGACACAGACAGACAGACAGAGACACAGACAGGCACACTGAGACACAGACAGACAGACAGACTGAGACAGAGACACAGACAGACACACTGAGACACAGACAGACAGACAGACAGACAGACAGAGACACAGACAGACACACTGAGACACACACAGACAGACAGACAGATACACTGAGACACAGACAGACGGACAGACAGACAGACTGAGACACAGACAGACAGACAGACAGAGACACAGACAGACAGACAGAGACACAGACAGGCCACCGTAGCGTCTGTACATTAAACTGTCTTGTCTTGTTTCCAGTTGGCGCGGACGATCGACGGCGTGGAGACCAGTTGGGCGTTAGGAGCAACGTTCCATTACATCGAGTCTCTGAAGAGACACTGACGCTCTTATTCTGAAAAACCTCAAAAACACAAGCTTCCTGAATGTTTTCTAAGTCGGAGGAGATCCGCAAAGATTCACCCTGCGTTCTGAATCGCATACTTTCTACTATATAGTTTGGTAGAAAAAAGATTTAGGATGTCCCGATTCTTGTGGCCAGATTTAGGATGGTTAGAAGTTTCCCGGATGTCCTACTTCATCAGGCCAAGATTGTTAGTGTTGAAAACTGCATCCTATTTTGGCGATTCTGACACGTGAAGTGACGTCACATCGACGAAGCCTCCATATGAAAACAAACGGGGATGAGACGGATATAAAAGCAACAGGCAAGATCAAGGTGCAATGTTATGATGAAATAAAAGAGTAAAAGTATGTCCCAATACAGTAGTATGCCTACTGCATCCTAACTAGATTCTTTTTATCGTTGGATGTAGTATGTAGAATAGAAAAAAGAAAGTATGAGATTCGGAACGCAGGGTGACTGTGGCTGTGTTGGAAACGTCCTACTAATGTCCTTCTCATACTAACGTCCTACTCATACTAAAAGCCATATTAACGTCCTACTCATACTAACGTCCTACTCATACTGACGTCCTACTCATACTAATGTCCTACTCATACTGACGTCCTACTCATACTAACGTTTGAGTAGTTTGAGTATGTTGTGGTTGCGTATGCGACAAAAGCCAGGATGAGTACTAACTTTCGGGAATGCATTGTGGGGCGGTTCAGAAGGAAAAGTAACCTATCGATCCATAAACAAAATCTTCCCGGAATTAAGTACTCAGACATACGGGCATTTCTCGCCGACACAAACTCTCATACACAACCACAACATACTCAAATTGACGTCAAAATTAGTAGGACGTTAGTATGAGTAGGACTTTAGTATGAGTAGGACGTTAGTATGAGTAGGACGTTAGTATGAGTAGGACATTATTATGAGTAGGACATTAGTATGAGTAGGACATTATTATGAGTAGGACATTAGTATGAGTAGGACATTATTATGAGTAGGACATTAGTATGAGTAGGACATTAGTATGAGTAGGACGTTAGTATGAGTAGGACGTTAGTAGGCCGTTTACAACACAGCCCCAGTGTCCTCATGAATTAACTCCAACCTGTTTAAACTGGTGAACTACGGCAGCTGCTATTGGCCGGTTGGTATGACATCATCTCTGAACGTCCAATCAGAAGCTCTGAAGGAAACAAAGTGACCTCATGGAAACATATAACCGTTTATCGGCAAAATCTAGTTTGTTATTTTTTTTGTTTTTATAAAATGTATATCGGTGTTTTTCTATTGTATCTGATGAAAATGATGTTTGTGCCAAAATATATATAAACAGTTTAACAGAAATCTACGAGGCAGTTTCAGGCCCATGTGAAGGAAACAATGTAATTAAGAAAATAAAATACTAATTCTATGACTTTAAAGTTACTTTTTCACATGAAATTGGGAATTTTCTTTTCAAATCTTGGTAAATGTATATTTTTTATTTTACAATTAAATACATTTTTGAAAAATTTGATTTTTTTCTTCTAAAATTCAACAAAAAAATCTTGGAAAATTATACGATTTTTTCTCCTCATAATTTTGAAGATTGTTTTTCCCTCTAAGTGGCCCTCAATGATTTAATCTTTTTGGTACGGCAAGAAAAAACTCTTCTAAACGTCACTTTACTACATTTTTATTTCACATTTTTTCAACATTCAAGTTGAGACACTGCAGGTGACTATGGGTTACAATGTTAAACTTATAGATATCATCATAACATTTGATTTGAACAGTTGATTATTGGCATTAAAACAATATTTTCTTTCTATTACAATTTTGGAATTTGCACAAAAAAAAATACAGAACTGATTTTGGATACAGCTCTTTTACATAAATCAAAAATACTATGTACAGGTCTTAAAAATGCATTTTCAGGATGTTTTAAAGAAGAAAATGTCTCATAAATCAGACAGTGAACAACATATGAACAAATCCTTCTGTAATAACCTTCAGAATAGTGCTGAGAATGATTATGGAAAGTTTAGTTGATGTTAGTGCTTTAGAAGTTGAGATTTGGAGTATTGGAAATGGCCGTTAACGTTGGTTGTATAGGAGAAATATACAGACGCAAACAGACAAGGTTTAGTCAAATAAACACCTGAATGTACATGTTGGACCTTTGATTTATACTAGTATGAAAGAAGACATGTTATGGAAGATACATAGACAGAAATCTCTGAAAATAATTCTGGTTAAAGCGATGTTTGTGCCTGCAGTGTCTCTCCTTCATACAGACACTCCTCACATGGAACACTGGTTCACTTCTCTGACCTCATGATAAAACTCTACTTGATCTGTTTTCTATCGACAGCAAGTCTGATTGTTTTCTGAAGGATTTCTGGTTTTCACTCCTATACTCTGTGTGTGTGTGTGTGTGTGTGTGTGTGTGTGTGTGTGTGTGTGTGTGTGTGTGTGTGTGTGTGTGTGTGTGTGTGTGTGTGTGTGTGTGTGTGTGTGTGTGTGTGTGTGTGTGTGTGTGTGTGTCTGTGGTGTGCATGAGAATTTTGTATTCATATTGTTGATATAATTGTGTTTAAACATTGTGAAGAATTGCCTTCATTTTTGGGCCAAAATGCAAATTATAATATACATATTTCAGTAGATTTATAGGACGATTATTTGAAGTGCTGGGGAAAGTCTGTAAGGATATAATGTCCTCAGAAGGTGATTGAAACATGATCGTGTGTGTGTGTGTGTGTGTGTATGTGTATGTGTGTGTGTGTGTGTGTGTGTGTGTGTATTTTTTGTGTGAGAACCCATTGAGAACCCATTTGAGATTTAGACCTTAAGAGTTAGGACATTATTTTGGAAAGTGAGGACATTTTGTCTGGTTCTCACTTTGGGACAGGCCTTTAAAGGGCTGTTTGAGGGTTAACACTAGATGTTATGGTTCAGGTATGAATTAGGTTTATGTTAAGGTTAGTGTAAGGGTTGGGGTTAGGCATTTAGTTTGGATGGTTAGGACAAGGGGCTAGGGAACGCATTATGTCAATGAGTGTTCTCACAAGGACGTACAAGCGCGCGTGTGTGTGTGTGTGTGTGTGTGTGTGTCTATGGAATATCCTCAGAAGGTGATGGAAACATGACTGTGTGTTTGGTATAAATATGTAATAAACAGCCTTGAATGTTTCTGACTATTCTGTCTATTCATTGAGTCTCCAGAATGAAAATATAATTTGGTCCAGTTTTG
>CASHTC010000205.1:0-7500 GCA_949357725.1 Hyperoplus immaculatus
TGTTTTCCTTTCCCACGTTACCATTCACACACACATTCATACACCGATAGCAGCAGGCTAACTATCGACATTCACACGAGGCAAGGTGGGTGAAGTGTCTTGCCCAAGGACACAACAACTATGACACAGGTGGCAGGGCGGGAATCGAACCTCCAAGCCTTTGATCATCGGCCGACCCGCTCTACCACCTGAGACACAGTCGCCCCGAAAAATGTTCTCATCTCCCCTCTCAAGTTATCACACCCAGAGATCTGACCAGATGTTCCCTGGCTCACAAACTGGTGGAAATTCAATCTTCAGCAGATATTGAGAACGCTGCTTAAAGTTAAACAAAGATATTGCACTGATTAAAAAGGTGGAGTCAGTGATTCTGGAGAACGCTTGTTGTCAAAATCACTTTTTGTCAAAATCAGTGAATATCTCCTCATGATCCTCTACCTGTCTGTACTGTGTATGTGTGTGTGTGTGCTGAAAACAAATCTGGTGTTAATTAACAGCTTAGTTAAAGCTGGGGTATGTGATTTCTGATTGGTCAAAATTAACATGAGCTGTACACTTTGACCAATCAGAGTGTGGTTCCGATTCTCTGTTCTTATTGGCTGTTGGGACTGTCCATTCACTTTGGCACGACGTTGTTGGTGTAGAGCGTGTCAGGGAGGGACCATAGGGGAGGGACCAAAGAGAACAAGTGGAGCGGTTGAGGTATTTGGATTCGAATCTCTATCCAAACTGCTATTTTCTCCCCAAATTCTCCACCCCAGCTTTAAGTATGTAAACAAAAGGTGCCACTGTAGCTATAAACAGGCTCGTTTACAGAGCCTAGGCTGTGTGTTAACACTGGATATTAAACTGCTAGTTTATGAGTTGTTTACCTGACAGCTGAGGTGAGCTTGGCTGTGTTGTCTGACAGCATGCTGATGGCTCCTTCGTCCTCTCCCTCTAAACCCTGGAGACAGACAGGCAGGGAGTCAGACAGGCAGGCAGACAGGCAGGGAGTCAGACAGACAGACAGACAGACAGACAGGCAGGGAGTCAGGCAGAGAGTCAGGCAGGGAGTCAGACAGACAGGCAGACAGGCAGGGAGTCAGACAGGCAGGCAGACAGGCAGGGAGTCAGACAGGCAGGGAGACAGACAGACAGGCAGGGAGTCAGGCAGAGAGTCAGACAGACAGACAGGCAGGGAGTCAGGCAGAGAGTCAGGCAGGGAGTCAGGCAGACAGGCAGGCAGACAGGCAGGGAGTCAGGCAGAGAGTCAGGCAGGGAGTCAGACAGGCAGACAGACAGGCAGGGAGACAGGCAGACAGACAGGCAGGGAGTCAGACAGGCAGGGAGACAGACAGACAGGCAGGGAGTCAGGCAGAGAGTCAGGCAGGGAGTCAGACAGGGAGACAGACAGGCAGGGAGTCAGGCAGGCAGACAGACAGGCAGGGAGTCAGACAGGCAGGCAGACAGGCAGGGAGTCAGACAGGCAGACAGACAGACAGACAGGCAGGGAGTCAGACAGACAGGCAGGGAGTCAGGCAGACAGACAGACAGGCAGGGAGTCAGACAGACAGACAGACAGGCAGGGAGTCAGACAGGGAGTCAGACAGGCAGGGAGTCAGACAGGCAGACAGACAGGCAGGGAGTCAGACAGGCAGGGAGACAGACAGACAGGCAGGGAGTCAGGCAGGGAGTCAGACAGGCAGGCAGACAGACAGACAGGCAGGGAGTCAGGCAGAGAGTCAGGCAGGGAGTCAGACAGACAGACAGACAGGCAGGGAGTCAGACAGGCAGGGAGACAGACAGACAGGCAAGGAGTCAGGCAGAGAGTCAGGCAGGGAGTCAGACAGGGAGACAGACAGGCAGGGAGTCAGACAGGGAGACAGACAGACAGGCAGGCAGGGAGTCAGGCAGAGAGTCAGGCAGGGAGTCAGACAGACAGAAACATGATGAACTGTAAAATGTTGTGTTTTATTCATAGAAATGTTATCAAACTATAAACCCATTCAAAGGTGTGTCTGTGTGTGTGAGCATCTGTGTGTGTGTGTGTGTGTATGTGTGTGTGTGTGTGTGTGTGTGTCTGTGTGCGTGTATGTTTGAGTGAGTGAGTGAGTGTGTGTGTGTGTGTGTGTTTGAGTGAGTGAGTGAGTGAGTGAGTGAGTGAGTGAGTGAGTGAGTGAGTGAGTGAGTGAGTGAGTGAGTGAGTGAGTGAGTGAGTGAGTGAGTGAGTGAGTGAGTGAGTGAATCTCTGACTTAGATTTCAGTTGAATTTGTTTTACCACAGGACCCAGCCATTAGTTTATTAACCCCCATCAAGTAGTGTGTGTGTGTGTGTGTGTGTGTGTGTGTGTGTGTGTGTGTGTGTGTGTGTGTGTGAGTGAGTCAGTGAGTGTGTATATAAGAGTGAGTGTGTGTGTGTGTGTGTGTGTGTGTGTGTGTGTGTATATCTCTGTTACTGTGTGTGTGAGTGTGTGTGTATCTCTGTTACTGTGTGTGTGTATCTCTGTTACTGTGTGTGTGTGTATCTCTGTTACTGTGTGTGTGTGTATATCTCTGTTACTGTGTGTGTCTCACCATGATGCTCTTCAGGTGTTTGACTTCGTCCTCTTGCGCTCGGTAAGTGTCCAACTCCTCCTGGACAGACTCTGCTACCTCGGGGAACGGACTGACACACACACACACACACACACACACACACACACACACACACACACACACACACACACACACACACACACACACACACACACACACACACACACACACACACACACACACACACACACACACACACACACACACACACACACACACACATTTTTCGATTACAAAAAAAAAAAAATTCTCCAAGATTTGATTTTGAATTCTCACTATAGGCTTAATAGATACAGTAATAAACAGGAACCAATAGTACAAGCCTACAGTACAAACTAAAGTGAATAAAAGTGAACTGAACCCTTGTTACAGTTGGCCTTTAAACCTGCAGTGTGTAGAATTTGGGGTTTTATTTCCTAGAAGATTTTGTAGAAAGTAATTATAATATCCATAAGTACATTTAATTTGGTGCATAATAGCTGAAAAAAATGTTTTGAATAATTTTTTTTATGTCCATATTTCTGCATATCTTGGACCAAGGCCTAGTGCCGCCATCTTGAAAGTGTCATAGTTGAAATGTCATCAGGTGCATTGTTTAAAATTTAGAATTGTTCTTGTCCTTGAAGGCCACTGTAGCTTCTGTTATTATTCTAAAGGGTTGGGGTTACCCAGGGAGCGTTGCATTCTAGAACTTTGTAGAACTTTCTTGATGATGTCATATTACACACTGCACCTTTAAAGCCGGTGAAATTCATTCATAAAAATGAAAGTGCACCCACCTGCCCTTGTGTTTCTGCCAGAACCTGTCTGCTGCGGTGAGGTCATACATCTTCCTGTTCTTCTTCTTTGGTCGGGCTCCGGCGGGAGACGGGTCGGCCCCCAAACCCTCCTCCATCACCACTCTGTTCAACTGGAAGTCCTGCAGAGGGAGAGAGAGACAGACAGGCAGACAGACAGACAGAGAGAGGGACAGGGAGGCAGGGAGGCAGGAAGGCAGGCAGACAGACAGACAGAGAGAGGGACAGGGAGGCAGGAAGGCAGGCAGACAGACAGACAGGCAGGAAGGCAGGCAGACACAGACAGACAGAGAGAGGCAGACAGACAGACAGACAGACAGACAGACAGAGACAGACAGAGAGAAGGAGACAGACAGAAGAAAATATATATTTAGTATTAACATTAAGTTTCATCTTATTCTGAGAGCCGCTCCTCGCACACACGCAAGATTTCTGTCTATTTATATTCCATAACTAGTCTTCTTTCATACTAGTATAAATCAAAGGTCCAACATGTACATTCAGGTGTTTATTTGACTAAACCTTGTCTGTTTGCATCTGTATATTTCTCCTATACAACCATCTTTAACGGACATTATCTCAACAATAGTTTTTTTTCAACACTCAGAACCCAAAAATCTTCTAAAGCACTCACATCAACTAAACTTTCCATAATCATTCTCAGCACTATTCTGAAGGTTATTACAGAAGGATTTGTTCATATGTTGTTCACTGTCTGATTTATGAGACAATTTCTCTACTCTACTTGTGCTCCATTACATGTTAGTACCGGCTCTGTGTATCTAGTCGTCATAGCAACACCACGTGAAAATAAACTGCGAGTGTGATTTGTGTGATTTTTTGAGTGAAGAATTTTCAGCAATTTGTCTTGAAGGGTTAATCTCTTTTCTGTTCGCTGCTGCCAGTGTGTGTGTGTGTGTGTGTGTGTGTGTGTGTGTGTGTGTGCGTGTGTGTGCATGTGTGCGAGAGACGTGTGTCTATGATTTGTTACGTAACAATGTAGCAGTACATTCCAGTGGTGTCAGAATTAACTTCAGCACCTCACCAGCTGACAATAGGAATTAGTGTGTGTGTGTGTGTGTGTGTGTGTGTGAGAATGTGTGTGATAAGATTAAAGCAATAGTGCGTAAATTCAGTCATTCTCATTTCACTGCCATACTGAGAATTACAGAGAGAGTTTTGTGGAGCTGATAGACTTTATCAACTTTGTGTCAACTCATTCGGCGGTGACTTAAATGAAACTGACTTTCATTGATATGCAAAAATGTACGCACTACAGCTTTAATTATGTGGGCTATATAATAAAACAGGGCGTCTGTGGTGAAGTGTGTAGGGCGGTTCGGTCGTCCACTGGGTTACAGGGTCGGTGGTTGGATCCCCCGTCTCCCCGCCACATGTCCAAATGTCCCTGGGCAAAGAGACACTGAACCCTGAATGTCTCCTGATAGTTAGCTTGCACCCTGCGTGGTAGCTGCTGCTGCTATCGGTGTATGAATGTGTGTGTGAATGGTAACGTGGGAATGGGAACAGGTCTCCCTTGAAAAAGAGTCTCTGGTCTCAATGGGATTTACCTGTATAAATAAAAAGGTGTGTGTGTGTGTGTGTGTGTCTTACCAGCACGTCGTGTATGAGCGCCTGATAGGTCCATGTGTGGTGAAGGGGCGTGGCCATGTCAACGTTACGATCTGCCAGCACGAACAGAGGCCTCTGGAAACTACACAGGAAAAGAGTGTGTTAAGGTTATGATACAGCAATGCATTGTGGGAAGTGGAGTTTTTAACATGTTTAGATTAAAGGTGAAGTCAGTGATTCTGGAGAACGCTTGTTGTCAAAATCACTTTTAAAAAGATAATTTTTTTGGCATTCTTTAAGCTTTATTAGACAGTACAGAGGGGAAATGGGAGACAGAGAGAGAGAGAGAGATAGAGACAGAGACAGAGACAGAGACAGAGACAGAGACAGAGAGAGAGAGAGAGAGAGAGAGAGAGAGAGAGAGAGAGAGAGAGAGAATGACCTGCAGTAAAGGTCCAAGGGTCGGATTTGAACCCTCGACCACTGCAATATAGGCCGGAGCCAATATGGTACACGCTCTATCCACTATGCCACATCAATGACTTTTTGTCAAAATCAGTGAATATCTCCTCATGGTCTGCTACCTGTCTGTACTGTGTGTGCGCTGCAAATAAAATCAAGTGTTTATAAACAGCCTAGGCTCTGTAAACGGCCATGTTGCTAGCTACAGTGGGCCCCCTTTGTTTACATACCAGTTTACAGAGCCGAGGCTTTGTTTTAATAGCTAATTTTTTTTTTCAGCACACACAGTACAGACAGGTAGTGGATCATGAGGAGATATTCACACAGTACAGACAGGTAGTGGATCATGAGGAGATATTCACTCAGTACAGACAGGTAGTGGATCATGAGGAGATATTCACACAGTACAGACAGGTAGTGGATCATGAGGAGATATTCACACAGTACAGACAGGTAGTGGATCATGAGGAGATACTCACACAGTACAGACAGGTAGTGGATCATGAGGAGATATTCACTCAGTACAGACAGGTAGTGGATCATGAGGAGATATTCACTCAGTACAGACAGGTAGTGGATCATGAGGAGATATTCACTCAGTACAGACAGGTAGTGGATCATGAGGAGATATTCACTCAGTACAGACAGGTAGTGGATCATGAGGAGATATTCACTCAGTACAGACAGGTAGCGGATCATGAGGAGATATTCACTCAGTACAGACAGGTAGTGGATCATGAGGAGATATTCACACAGTACAGACAGGTAGTGGATCATGAGGAGATATTCACACAGTACAGACAGGTAGTGGATCATGAGGAGATATTCACTGATTTTGACAAAAAGTGATTTTGACAACAAGCGTTCTCCAGAATCACTGACTACACACCTTTAGCCTTTTCTTTTTTTTTAACCTTTATTTATAGAGGTAAATCCCATTGAGACCGAAGACTCTTTTGCAAGGGAGACCTGTTCCCATTTACACGTTACCATTCACACACTCATTCATACACCGATAGCAGCAGGCTAACTATCGACATTCACACGAGGCAAGGTGGGTGAAGTGTCTTGCCCAAGGACACAACAACTATGACGCAAGTGGCAGGGCGGGGATCGAACCTCCAACCCTTTGATCATCAGCCGACCCGCTCTACCAACTGAGCCACAGTCGCCTGTTGTTTACCTGAACTGTCCGGCGGCCATATTATCTCCGGTGAAGAGGCTGTTTCTAGCATCACGCAGGTTCTCACGCAACTTCTTATCCAACTTCTACAACACACACACACACAGACATTTCAGTAGTTCAGCAAAACAAAAAAAATATATGCAGGTGGTGAATTTTTTTTTTTGTGAACGTCAACTCACCACAGCAACCATCTCTGCTGCGTTTCCACGGGGACAGCGAATGATTGGCACCGCACCTGATCAACAACAACAACATGACACACACTTTAATAAAGTCCCATTTTACTGAACATAAAAAAATATATAAAAACACAATTAAAAACAAAATCAAATCGTATTATGTTGTTGCAAGTGGCAAGCTTCTCTACTTATGACATCTATTGCAGCATGTCCGTCCTGGGAGAGGGATCCCTTACTCTGTCCACTCTCCCTGAGATTTCTTAAATTTTTTTTTATTCCCGGTAAAGGGTTTTTTACTGGGAGTTTTTTCTCAGCCGAGCTAAGGGTGTAAGGGCAGGGTGTCATATTGTATCATATATCATATTGTATGGAATGTAAAGCCCACTGAGACAAATGTATTTGTGATTTTGGGCGATACAAATAAAACTGATTTGAGCTAATGTCAAAAATTGTTGTAAAGATTTAATTGAAAAAAAACGAAAAAAGAAAAAACTCAACTCGTTTGTCTCTGTCTGTAACTTCATAGACAAGACCTTTATTTAAATAAGGAGAATGAGTTTGACCCTGGATCTGTGTGGTTTGCATTTAGAAAGAAAGTTTATGGAGATTTTAGTGAACAGCTCTCTCTAGTGGCCAGAATCGGAATCTCTTCATTGTCGTTGCACAAAAAAAATTAAGTGCATTTTTTTTTAAACAAACTAAATCAAAATTGGTTAAAAAAAAATTT
>CASHTC010000205.1:12500-22500 GCA_949357725.1 Hyperoplus immaculatus
GCTGAACAGTGACAGTTGATTACAATATTGAGATTTGTGTGTGTGTGTGTGTGGGGGGGGAGGGGAATCTGTGTGTGTGTGTGTACGTGTGTGTGTATATATCTGTGTGTGTGTTTGTACGTGTGTGTGTATATCTGTGTGTGTGTGTGTAAACCTTGTAAATGTATTTAAGCAAAATACTATATTCATGAATCCATATTTCTACCATCCAAGCCATGCTTTAAAGTACAACTGTAAAGTTTTATTTGATTATAAGTGTTAGATTGAGTCTCCAAAATGCTGTAAAAATAGAAAGTGTAAGTCTGCGGCTAAAATGCTAAATATTTAGAACTTGTCACTTGTTGAATTGTCATGAGATGAGATTCTAATTTTATTTTAAATTAAAGGTGCAGTGTGTAATATGACATCATCAAGAAAGTTCTACAAAGTTCTAGAATGCAACGCTCCCTGGGTAACCCCAACCCTTTAGAATAATAACAGAAGCTACAGTGGCCTTCAAGGACAAGAACAATTCTAAATTTTAAACAATGCACCTGATGACATTCCAACTATGACACTTTCAAGATGGCGGCACTAGGCCTTGGTCCAAAATATGCAGAAATATGGACATATATGAGACCCTTTCTAACGTAAAAAAAATAAATAATTCAAAACATTTTTTTCAGCTATTATGCACTAAATTAAATGTACTTATGGATATTATAATTACTTTCTACAAAATCTGCTAGGAAATAAAACCCAAAATTCTACACACTGCAGCTTTAATGTCATACTAATGTCTGTATTGGTTTGTTTATATTCTTGTTTGATAAAGGTTTACAAACAAACATAGAGAACAAACAGAGAAATTAGACACCAACTCTATCCAAAATTAATAATAACAACAATTGCCCAAAATTTCCAAAATATGGCACCACACAACACAACCGTTAGTTTTTTTTTTTTTTTTTTTTGCATTTAATACTCAAGAGAAAAGAGAACAAAGTCTGAAACACAGAACAGATAAATATCAAGAAAGTTGAAGGAAACAAAAGTGGATATGGAAGTCAGAAAAATAGTAAAAGCATTTTAAACAAGAACTGGTTTAGACTAAAAAGTGTCTGTAGCAACAACAACTGACACGTTAAACATGTATGTGTGTGTGTGTGTGTGTGTGTGTGTGTGTGTGTGTGTGTGTGTGTGTGTGTGTGTGAACTGTGGGCTTCATTTTGATCAATTTACAAAAGCATTATGATGTAGCTACAAGTTTTTATGATGCATTTATGATATGGTTTGCGACCATGTTACTGTATTTCTAAAATATTATCTGCACATTTTTAGGGTTTTAAGGTAAACATTTGAATTAAAAAGTAGAAAAATAAAAGCTATATTTTAGAGTTATTATCCACATAAGAGTAGAGATAATCAGTTGAAAAGTCAACATTAGGGATAGACCCTGAAATATTTAAAAAGGGGTAGAAATTATGGTTGAAAGTATTGGGGCTGCTATTCTTTTACAAGGACATTTCAAGATCTTTTAGGAGGCTAAGCTAATGCACCCAAAATAAATTCGACTCAGGCACATTTTCACGTTCATTTTCCAAAAGTAAAACAACTTGTAAATACAGCCCCGGAAAACATTCAGAGACCAGTCTGGATTTTTCTTCAATCTTCATCTCTACATTTCTTATTGAAAATGCTCTAAATCACAATATTTTTATGGTGAATTTGGTAGAAATGTTGTCAGTCGTTTATATTATAAAACCAAAATGTTCATTCTACTCCAACATATGCCTCTAAAGAGTAAAAACGAGAGACACTGAATATTTGGAGTGGTCTCTTAATTTTTTCCAGAGCTGTATATACTAACAGGGATTGCGTCTGCAAATTCTTGTCTAGCTGTCTGTGGCTGGTAGCAGGTGGACGTGGTGACTGACGGCCGTCTCCATGGAGCTTTTGAAGGCGCGATACGAGGATGTTACAGGCAGGAAAAGGTGCTTGGAATCGGGTTGGCTTTGAGGAAAGAGCCCCTGGTCCCTCCACTCACTGGCTGTATCACTGTCTCCCTCACTGGCCTGCAAGGAAGGAAGGAATTTATACATACATTTATTTCAGACATTCAGAAGAGTGTGGGAACTTGAGCGGGGATATGTGAAGAACGTGAGTGAGTGAGTGAGTGAGTGAGTGAGTGAGTGAGTGAGTGAGTGAGTGAGTGAGTGAGTGAGTGAGTGAGTGAGTGAGTGAGTGAGTGAGTGTGTTAATTCTAGCGCCCCCTTTGGACAAAAGCGGCAGTGTTTTTACCACGCCAGCAGCTGTTCCTGGGTGAGCGTATACCCATGACAAACTATATAAAAATAGCATTCTTTAACACTGATGGTCTCGTATGCTGTTACATGTACTTTATGATCATCAGAGGAAAAATGAGACTGTTTCAGAAATATTTAAAAGTTCCTCGTAGCTACATGAGGTGCACCTGACACACAGACAGACAGACAGACAGACAGACAGACAGACAGACAGACAGACAGACAGACAGACAGACAGACAGACAGACAGACAGACAGACAGACAGACAGACAGACAGACAGACAGACACACACACACACACACACACACACACACACACACACACACACACACACACACACACACACACACACAGAGTAAACAGTGTGTTAACCTGTGTGTGTGGATGTATGAAGGAGATGTGTGGAGCTGGGTGGAAGCCGCCCTCTGGAACCTTCTCTGATCCAGTGGAGAAACGCAGGAGATCCTGGAGCGACACCGAGCTCTTACCCACTGAGAGGAAAGGAGAGGAAAAAACATTAAAGACCTACTTCACCGGTGGTAATATGAAGGTGTATTGAACCCTGAGATCCTATGGAGTATAAATGTGCAAACATTTTAGAAATCGGTTCACCCTAGCCTGAGAAAAGGCAGAAAGAGTGTTTTTATGGTCTCACTGTCTAACCCTATTTTTTACTAGTGTGACATCACACATGGTAAAAATGTAGGGTTAGGATTAACAGGACAGCTGGGCCAAGGGAAGACTGAGGGAAGAAAAACCTCATTCATTATATTATAATAGTGATTTTATAATGATAGAACGCTGGTTCCTTATGGGTGAAATATTCCTTTAAGTTAAGTTACTTTATGAGTCAATTGTTACATTGAAATTGTTCTTTTCTCATCTCCCCTCTCAAGTTCCCACACTCCATAGGGGGTCAGAGCACAGGGTCAGCCATAGTACAGACAGACAGACACACTCCATAGGGGGTCAGAGCACAGGGTCAGCCATAGTACAGACAGACAGACACACTCCATAGGGGGTCAGAGCACAGGGTCAGCCATAGTACAGACAGACAGACACACTCCATAGGGGGTCAGAGCACAGGGTCAGCCATAGTACAGACAGACAGACACACTCCATAGGGGGTCAGAGCACAGGGTCAGCCATAGTACAGACAGACAGACACACTCCATAGGGGGTCAGAGCACAGGGTCAGCCATAGTACAGACAGACAGACACACTCCATAGGGGGTCAGAGCGCAGGGTCAGCCATAGTACAGACAGACAGACACACTCCATAGGGGGTCAGAGCGCAGGGTCAGCCATAGTACAGACAGACAGACACACTCCATAGGGGGTCAGAGCACAGGGTCAGCCTCCGGAAAAAGGGAGGAAACCCGTGTGAATGTCGATAGTTAGCCAGCTATCGGTGTGTGAATGGTAACGTGCGAATAGGAACAGGTCTCCCCTTGAAAAAGAGTATCCGGTCTCAATGGGATTTACCTGTATAAATAAAGGTTTAAAAAACAAAAAAACAAAAACAAAAGGTAGCTTTACAAAAAGTAAATGGGGTTTTAGTAAAACCACGAGCAAGGACTGAAAAAAAGGTCAATAAATGGAAGTGGTACAATTGTATTGTTTCTCCACCTTTAACTATATACAGTATAGAAACAGGGAAGTGTATCTGTAAATTCTTGTCTAGCTGTCTGTGGCTGGTAGCAGGTGGACGTGGTGACTGACGGCTGTCTCCATGGAGCTTTTGAAGGCGCGATACGAGGATGTTACAGGCAGGAAAAAGGTGCTTGGAATCGGGTTGGCTTTGAGGAAAGAGCCCTTGGTCCCCATTAGTCCAATAAATGGAAGTGTTGTGTGTGTCATGTATGATTGTGTGTCTCTCTCTTCCGTACCTTCAGACTCTAGAAGGAAGTGCCTCCAGAAGGAGATGACAGGTGTCTCTCTGCTCAGAGTCTCTTCTTCAGATGAGAAGTCGACACTGTAGATCTGAGAGACGGACTGAGCCGACAGTCTGACGGACGGCTGGCAGAATACACCACACAGCAGGGACGGGAACAGCTGCACCTGGGACACAGAATACAGAAAAAGAATATTTATAATGCTATGTATATACCACTTTTCAAAAACATTTACATCTACATACAAATAAGAAATACATGGGGAGATTATCACTAGAAATGTGATGATGCTGTCAGATTAATACAATGTTTGTGAAGTGTGTTAAAGCTGCAGTGTGTAGAATTCTGGGTTTTATTTCCGAGCAGATTTTGTAGAAAGTAATTATAATATCCATAAGTACGTTTAATTTAGTGCATAATAGCTGAAAAAAATTTTTAGATTTATTTTTATTTTTATTAGAAAGGGTCTCATATATGTCCATATTCCTCCATACTTGGACCAAGGCCTAGTGCCGCCATCTTGAAAGTGTCATAGTTGGAATGTCATCAGGTGCATTGTTTAAAATTTAGAATTGTTCTTGTCCTTGAAGGCCGCTGTAGCTTCTGTTATTATTCTAAAGGGGTGGGGTTACCCATGGAGCGTTGCATTCTAGAACTTTCTTTTTTTTTTGGCATTTTCAAGCTTTATTAGACAGTACAGAGTTGAAATGGGGAGAGAGAGAGAGAGAGAGGGGGGATGACCTGCAGTAAAGGTCCACGGGTCGGATTTGAACCCGCAACCACTGCAACAAAGGCCGGAGCCGATATGGTACACGCTCTATCCACTACACCACCGGAGCGCCCCGACAAATAGAGTTTTTAACATAATAATATTAATGATTAATAGTTGTATTTGTGGAGCACCTTAAAAACATAGAGTAGTTACACAACGGTTCAGTCTGGTGTGTGTGTGTGTGTGTGTGTGTGTGTGTGTGTGTGTGTGTGTGTGTGTGTGTGGTGTGTGTGTGTGTGTGTGTGTGTGTGTGTGTGTGTGTGTGTGTGTGTGTGTGTGTGTGTGTGTGTGTGTGTGTGTGTGTGTGTGTGTGTTTACCTGATCAAAGACACCCAGAGTCTGAAGACCTTCCCTAAACCTGCAGGACACGAACACACACAGTTATAACAGCGGACTTAAAGAATGATTTGTTCATGTTCGTTGATGTCGACATGGATCGATGAACAAGCTCCTGAGATATGGCTGGTCTGATGAGCCCAGATTGAAGCCTACATGAACCAATCTGCTTTAAGGGAATTTAAATTATTTGTATTTATTTTAAATCTCCATGTACACTGTCTGTCTGTCTGCCTGCCTGTCTGTCTGTCTGTCTGTCTGTCTGTCTGTCCCTCTCCCTCTCCCTCTCTGTCTGTCTGTCTGCCTGTCTCCCTCCCTGTCTGTCTGTCCCCCTGCCTGCCTGTCTGTCTCCCTCTCTCCCTGCCTGTCTGTCTGTCTGCCTGTCTCACCTCTGCAGTGGCAGTTGCAGCCTGGTGATCATAGTGAAGCTGATCAGATCCTCCACTAGAGCCTCTCTCTCGTCGAGGCTCGTGATTGGTCGATTACAGCCGGACACTTCCAGGAACTCCCAGCTCTCTGACATCACTTCCTGTAGCTCATCCAGAGAGCCCGCCCCCGCCATCTGAAAACAACCAATCAGAATCCACCGTTCATTATGACACATCTGGACTATCATTGATTGATTGATTGACTCAATTCTATTACATTCAAAAAGCTTTATTGGCATGACAAACACTAAACAGTATTGACAAAGCATTACAAATCTTGACGGCTGGATTAACCCCATACATCAGGGGTTAATCCACACCTATGGAATGTTCTCCAGCCAATCAGAATGGAGTATTCACACAGACTATGGTATAAACAACAATATGATGAGTCTTACTGTACATATATGATTAAAATAATACACTTGAATATAAATGAATGTCGGTTACATTCAAGCCATCACCAAACGAGTTGACACAAAGTTGATTAAGCCTATTATCAGCTCCACAGAACTCTCTCTGTGTTTCTCAGTATGGCAGCGTTTACTAACTGTTGTTCCCCCCGCCTCCCTCCCCCCTGACACTGGTGCAGGAGCTCAAGAAATCCTCAAGAAGAGCCCAAGAAATGTTTCAGTTGTTGATTCTACTGTTAAGAAAAAAAAACCTGGACGTACAGCAGAAGGTATAAAATCCATGAGCCATCACTGAAGGCTTTACCTCATGTAGATGCACCGACAGTGTTGTTGGAATTACTCAGAATTCCTCAGAAGTTATGCACTATAACACACACACACACACCCCCCCCCCAACACACACACACACTCACACTCACACCCCCCCCTCCCCAACACACACACACACACAAACACACACACACACACACACACGCACACACACACACACACACACACACACACACACACACACACACACACACACACACCTTGCTGACTTGCTGTGTTAGGTGTGTATCTGGGGTCATGTGTGTGAGGGCTAGAGGTCTGTTAGCTGGGTAGTTGAACAGACACTGCTACACACACACACTCACTCACACACACACACAGTCCAACACACACAGTCCAACACACACACACACACACACAGACACACTCACACTCTCACTCACTCACTCACTCACTCACACACAGCACTCACCTTGCTGACTTGCTGAGTGAGGTGTGTATCTGGGGTCATGTGTTCCAGGGTTAGCGGTCTGTTTGCTGGGTAGTTGAAGAGACACTGGTACAGAGCGCGGGAGAAGAAGGAGACAGACGGTCCACCGTGCAACAGGGAGAGAGACAGCAGACAGCCAACGTCATAATACAAGTCCTCACGCAGGGCTGGGGAGGATGGAGAGAGAGAGAGAGAGGGAGAGAGACATGGGTAAATACTCATACAGATACAGAGAAAGAGGGAGAGATAGAGACAGAGAGAGAGGGAGAAAGAGAGAGAGATAGAGAGGGGGAGAGAGAGAGAGACATGTTAAGGGATACACTCAGATTAAAACACACAGAGAGAGAAACATACACACACACACACAGTCTCTCACACACACACACACACACACACACACAGAGAGACAGAGAGAGAGACACAGGGACAGGAGACAGCCAACGTCATAATACAAGTCCTCACGCAGGGCTGGAGAGTTGTATATACAGGGAGAGAGAGACATATTAAGGGATACACTCACACACAGTAAACACACACAGAGTAAAGAGAGAGACACACACACACACACACACACACACACACACACACACACACACACACACACACACACACACACACACACACACACACACACAGGTTAATACGATACGTCTCCAGCTTTGATTGGTTAAAGGTGCTACGAGGAACTTTTAAATATTTCTGAAACAGTCTCATTTCTCCTCTGATGATCATAAATTACATGTAACAGCAAACCAGACCATCAGTGCAAAGAAAGAATGCTATTTTTATATAGTTTTTCTTAATGCCTTTGTCATGGGTATACTCTCACCCAGGAACAACAGCTGGCGTGGTAAAAACACTAAAGCTTTTGTCCAAAGGGGGGCGCTAGAATTAACACACACTGAAAGGTCCTCAGAGCATCTTTAAAAGGAATAGCTCAACATTTTTCAGTGAGGCAACAAGCAAAATCTAAAAGGAATTCAACTCTTTCTTCAATATGCAAAACACGACTGTGGTAATTAAAACCCTAGATAAAAAACCTTTCTCTTACCATCATTGTAACATCTTAGAGAAATATAATTTACTGAGTTTCGATAATTTCTGTAAATTCTCCTGTGTATGCTTAATTTACAAAGCACTACATGGCCTGGCGCCACCACCACTGCTAGAGTTTATTAGGTACAAACAGACTCGGATCACCAGAGCTGTTGCAAACAGGGACTGTGAGATTCCTTTCAGGAAAACTGCTTTTAGCCATAACACCCTTTCCGTTACCGGTACTGCATTATGGAACACACTACCTCCAACTATAAGGGCATGTCCCACACTGGCCTCTTTTAAGCGCAAAATAAAGACATGGCTTACTGATAACCAAACATGTAACCACATATAACACTGCACTGTATCGGCCCACTTTCTATTGAATTGTATTTCCTTTTTAACCAATACTTATGTTTGTCTTTGCTTTCTATAGAACCTTTTCATGTTATGTATTTATTGTATATCTTTTGTATTGCTTTTACTGTAACATCCACCTGCCTATGGACAACAGATGGAAATTAGCCCCTGGGCTACAATCTGGCACATTTACATGTTGGAATGACTATGTTTATCAATGTGCATTGTCCTGAAACAATTAAATAAATAAATAAATAAAGGTTTGCTAACCGCCATCATGTAACATATGAACGTAAATGCATACTATTTAATTATTTGAGAGAGACTTTTTTCTCTTTACCTTTTATATTATGCTTGTAAAAAAAAAAATTTAACTTAAAGGAATACTTCACCCATACGGAACCAGCGTTCTATCTTTATAAAATCACTATTATAATATAATGAATGAGGTTTTTCTTCCCTCAGTCTTCCCTTGGCCCAGCTGTCCTGTTAATCCTGACCCTTACTGTGATGTCACAAGAAGAAAACTGTAGGGTTAGACAGTGAGACCATAAAACACTCTTTCTGCCTTTTCTCAGGCTAGGATGATCCGATTTAAATTTTATTTGGACATTTATACTAAACAGGATCTCCGAGTTCAATACACCTTCATATTCCAACCGGTGAAGTAGGCCTTTAAGCAGTTCCTTATTGCGTCTGAATGTCAAGTGATATGCACAAATGCTTTCAATAAAAATATTTGAAACAGACTACATTCTGTCCCAACAACAATTATAGTTTGTTAAGCCTCCTACCCTGTGCGTCCAGAGCCAGGTTCTTAGCTCCGCTCGGCCCCTCAAACACCTCACAGTCCTGGATCTGATCAACCAGCAACTTCAGGAACAGTCTCCTCCCCGTGTCACTGTCCTGGTGCACTCCTGCGCTAAACCTGCACACAGAGGAGAATGACAAGAGAGAGAAATTAAATGCATAATTATGAAGGAAGCATTTCACACACAGCTTCATCGGGCTTCTTTCTTTCTTTTTTTTTTTAACCTTTATCAATACATGTTAATCCCATACGAGGCAAGGTGGGTGAAGTGTCTTTGCCCAAGGACACAACAACCATGACACAGGTGGCAGGGCGGGGATCGAACCGCCAACCCTTCGATCATTAGCCGACCCGCTCTACCACCTGAGACACAGTCGCCCCATAATTAGCCGGCTCATAATTAGTTGAATTTATCTCCCATCCTTCTTCATCCGTTCTTGTTAAATTGCAATGGATGATATATTCTTCAAGATGGCAGCCATGACCGGTATGAAAATTCCGGAAACTATTTCACATAACTTTAGGCATGTTTTGGCAAAGTTTGATTTTATATTGTAGCTTCAGAATAACAGTATATAGTTAGTGGTACACACACACACACACACACACACACTGACAGACACACACACACACAGACCTGACAGAGAGAGTGTGTGTGGGGTCCCAGTCTGCCTTCCTGACTAGCTGCAGGGCTGCGGTTAGCGCGCGGTCTGCGTCCACGTTTAGCTGCACAGTGAGCGGACTGAGGGCCGGGCACAGAGCCTGCAAGACCTGCTCCGGGGAACCACAACCCACCGGGAGGGAGAGTCTGAGAGAGAGATGGGAGGGGAAGAGAGGGAGGAGGGGGGAGGGGGGGGAGAGAGAGAGAGAGAGAGAGGGAGGGGGAGAGAGAGAGAGAGG
>CASHTC010000205.1:32500-37500 GCA_949357725.1 Hyperoplus immaculatus
CGACGCCATGTTTGTTATTATAATGTTTTAAAAGACTTACGGTCCCTCCAGATGTGAATGGAGTCACTCTGCGGGCATTATCCTGTCTTTAAAACAGGTTTTATTCCGGTTTTCTTTAGTGTTTATTTTGCAGGTTAACTTAACGCCGGACACTTTTAAATTTCCCTCTTGCAAAACAAAAACACGTCACTGCCGCTTCCGGTTTTTCCCCGGCTGCGGTGGCGTGATGATGCTGCAGCGCCTCCTAACGGAAAAACACGATAACACCGTAATCATAATTATAATATATTACATTTATATAGCTCTTTTCTCGCACTCAAAGCGCATTACATAGGAGCACAACAGTACACAAACAAAAGGAACATGTACAGTTGATGGGGCTTGGGTTGGTGGGTGATCTAGGGGTACATTGGCACTAACTGACAATGCAAAAAGTAACAAAACTATCAATATATATAAAAATCTTTTTGAGAAGGAATGACGTTTTTTATTTTTTTTATAGTAGGCTATTGTACTGTTTATTTATAATGTTTGATATATATATATACATTTCTTTATTTATGTATATGTATTAATTTTTTTATTTTGATGTAAGCAGAAAAGATATATGGAGTACTTTTCATTTATTTATTGAGAATTGTTCAATAAAGTTCATAAAAAAACGATAGATGGTATTGTCCATACATCGTTACATTGGTTAATTAAATTAAATTGAATCGAAAGTAGCCTTATTAACTGGTTTAAACGTTAGTAAAAAGCATAGATAGTATAATAAAAGCCTAAATGTAAAGTAAATAGCCTAAATGTAACCTAGCCTTCATGTTTTGTGTATCATTTTATGCTAATGCTAATAACACGGCGGCTAGACTACAGAACTGTTGCTATGGAGACTAAACACAAACACACAGCGCCGACTGTCGAAGCGACGACATTTATCCAAGTAGTTTTCTCACCGGAAAGATAGAAAAACAACGTTATTTTAATGTAAACAGCGTGTAAATAACTAATTGTACATGTTTAGGTGTTTATTGGGCACAATTTACTAGATTATTTGTTAGTTTTAACAGGTTTTAAACGTGAGGAGGATCTTCTAAAAGACCAAGGTGACGTCCGCTGTCTGGTGAGTTGAAATGACCACCCGGCCGCATCGGTAGGCCTATCAGATACTAGGTTAAAACATTTTATTTAGATAGATAGATAGATAGATAGATAGATAGATAGATAGATAGATAGATAGATAGATAGATAGATAGATAGATAGATGGATAGATAGATGGATAGATGGATGGATGGATGGATGGATGGATGGATGGATGGATGGATGGATGGATGGATGGATGGATGGATGGATGGATAGATAGATAGATAGATAGATAGATAGATAGATAGATAGATAGATAGATAGATAGATAGATAGATAGATAGATAGATAGGTGACCTCCGCAGTCTGCAGAAAGGTGAGTTGAAATGACCATCCGCATCGGTAGGCCTATCAGATCCTTGGCTGAAACATTTTAGGTTGAAGGAAATCTAAAGTAGCCTCACTTTGCCAGTTGATTGCTTACATTGAACCTATATTTATTTGTCTTACACTGTTTTAGGAAATGGTTGAATAAATATATATGCAAATTTAGCAATATCTCGGCCTAACTATGTCTAGCCTACATTTGCATCTATACAAAATAAAAAATAGATGTTGGATAAAGCCAGAATTTAAATCATAATTTAATATTTGGAAAATTTGATTGTCCAAAGTTTTAAGAGAACAGATTTTGGATAGGCTACATAATTTTTATGTTTTTATAAACCAAAAAATAATAGCCATATATAGGCCTGTCTTACAGGTGTAGTGCATTTCGTTATGACACATTTTAAGATTACTGTAGTGTATTATGATACTATACATTTTATATTAAGGCCTGTACTGCTACAGAGCAGGACAAAGACAATGCCTCATCTGGCAGGGGGCAAAGTCAGGGATGTCAGCTCAGCTGCCTGAGTGAGCAAACCCTCAAGGCTGACCTGTAGATCATTCAAATTTCACACAAAGGTGACTGTCTGGTGAGTTAATCAAAGACAGTCTGGCTAAGAGTTAACAGTAGTTTATTGACCCTGGCCATCATCAGCATCATCATCAGCATTGTCTTAAAAGTTGCTGAATCAGACTTCTTGGCCAACGGGGCATATCGACTCTAGGTGATGACTAAACTCTGGATGTCCTCTGGGGGCCAGAGGTTGCCCTCTGACCATTAGGGTGGAGCTGGTTAGGGTTAAAAGCAGCCACAATTCTGGAAAAAGTCGGGTCTCAAAGTAAGGAACTCTCCTTAGCTTTTTGTTTTGTGTAGGTACCTCTATTCGCTTTTGGCTACCAACACTTTAAATTCTTATTGGCTTCGTTTTGACTGCAGGATGAGTTTTGTTGTTTTAATAAAGAATTGTTCCTGAGACCTCCTCATCTGCATTCAACTGTGTCTTCTTCCATCAACCCACTACCAACGCCGGCTTTCTGAGTAAAGGACCAAGAAGAGAAACTACACAGGTCTTAAAAAAATGCATTTTCAGCATGTTTTTAAGAAGAAAATGTCTCTTAAATCAGACAGTGAACGACATATGAACAAATCCTTCTGTAATAACCTTCAGAATAGCGCTGAGAATGATTATGGAAAGTTTAGTTGATGTAAGTGCTTTTATTGTATTGTTTTTACTTGTTCGAAATATTTTTTATTAAATTTTTTCATACATTTATTCACTAGGCCTAGCGGTTTGAGAAAGAGGGGGAGATGCCGAAGAAAGGAAAGAAAGGAGGAGATGGGAAAGGGGCAGGACGGACGGAGGAAGAGAAGCTGTTGTTTCTACAGCAACGAGCTCAAGCTGAGGAGGAGATGGCTCGCAAGAAAGAGGAGATACTCACTCTCTTTCTCAAGGTGAAACACACAGACAGACAGACAGACAGGCAGGCAGACAGTCAGACAGACAAACAAAACACTCTCAAGACGCAATATACAGTCACACACACAGGCAGGCAGACAGACAGACAGATACAGACAGACCGACATACAGACACTCATACAGACACGCACACACAGGAGTTGGCTTGCAAGAAAAAGGAGATAGGCTACTCACTCTCTTTCTCAAGGTAAAACTAAGCAACACACAGACAGGCAGGCAGACAGACAGACAGACAGACAGACACCCTGCGTTCCAATCCCCATACTTTCTATTTAATTTGGTAGAAAAAAGATTTAGTATGTCCCGATTCTTGTGGCCAGATTTAGGATGGTTAGAAATAACCTGATGTTCTACTACATCAAACAGCATGCTATTTGGGCGAATTCTGACCCATAATCCAGTGTCCAATACGTCACATCGACGGAGCCTCCGTATGAAAACAAACGGGGATGCGACAGATAAAAAAGCAAGAGGCAAGATCAAGGCGCCATGTTTTGATGAAATAAATGAGTAAATGTATGTCCCAATTGTAGCATACTACATCCTAACTAGATTCTTTTTATCGTCGGATGTAGTATGTAGAATAGAAAAAAGAAAGAGGAGGAGATTCGGAACGAAGGGACACACACATGAGTGTATCTTGTTCCCAGGACAAGCTTCAGAAAGGAGAGGAACACACCCACCCACACACATACAGATATACACACACACACACACACACACACACACACACACACACACACACACACACACACACACACACACACACACACACAGAGATAACTCATGTGTGTATCTTATTCCCAGGACAAGCTGCAGAAGGAAGAGAGAAACACAGCCGTGAACCTGCTGAAGCTGAATGACGGCTGGCGCTCCGTCCTGCGCCAGACCAGAGCAGCCGATCTCAGGCAGGAGATCTCTGTGCTCAGCCAGACCTTCGAGAGACAGCTGGACGCCATGGACTGTGTGGTCAAGGTACAAGAGAGACAGAGAGACAGACAGAGAGAGAGAGAGAGACACACAGAGAGAGAGAGAGAGAGAGACAGACAGAGAGACAGACACACACACACACTGTCCTCAGCCAGACCTTTGAGAGACAGCTGCACACCATGGACTTTGTGGTCAAAGTGGAAAACAAAAATTGCCTTGAGACTTTCTAATTTATTTAAAGTATATATTGACTAAACACCCAACTAACTATATATTTCTGCATTTTTTATTTATTTAATTTAATACATATTCTATTTTTAATATTGTGTCAGGGTTACAGCTTAAAGAGGACCTATGATGCTTTTTGACTTTTATGACCTATAAACGTTGTTATGATGATTTATAGTCATGCTTAACCATACTAAATTATCAAATAATGGCTTACATGCATTTCGACGTATTCCCTGCTGACCGTCTGGGGTGTCTGTGCAGAGCACTAAACACTATTCTAGCCAGTCGAGAAGTCACGTCTTCAAAGCGGTCTACCCTTTCATAATTTGTGACGTCGCATAAAACTTTGTGACGTCTCCATGCGGATGTTTCCATGTATGGTAATGCTGTCACTTCCCTGTTCGCGTCTGCCTCGCGCCCTTATAGGTCCATGCTCGCGCTTCCCGCCACTGAAAGTGTTCCGGAAGGAAGGTAACCAATCACAACGGAGTGGGGTTTGCAGGAGGGGGGGGGAGGGGAGCGGAGATGGCCGAAGCACAGGCGGAGGGAGCGGAGATGGCCGAAGCACACACACTCAAGTGTTGACAGGACGTGCTGGATCGCCAAAATAAGAGAAAGAGCTTCCCGAAAATCTTCATAGTTTTTTGTGATGTGATTCGTGTCAGGTTGCTCTATAGCAGTGTAAAACAAGAAATTAAGACCAGAAAAGTAGTATAATAGGATCTCTTTAATAATACTTTTTTTTTTTTTTTTTTTTTTTTTAAGATATTTTTTTGGCATTTTTATGC
Organism: Hyperoplus immaculatus; assembly: GCA_949357725.1. Lineage (NCBI taxonomy): Eukaryota > Metazoa > Chordata > Actinopteri > Uranoscopiformes > Ammodytidae > Hyperoplus > Hyperoplus immaculatus. The sequence continues at coordinate 37,399 of CASHTC010000205.1, forward strand.
TTTATTGATAGTGCAGAGAGACAGAGGTGAAATGGGGCAGAGAGGGGAGTGACATGCAGAGAACGACCGCGGGTGGGAATCGAACCCGGGTCCGCTGCTGGG
>CASHTC010000205.1:45000-51093 GCA_949357725.1 Hyperoplus immaculatus
AGAGTCGTGGACTGTTGTTCTCTGTACAGGTACACCATTTAATAGTTATTATAGACATTTTATATACACGTGTATTCTGCTATGTGGTACAATCTTTAAAATCTGCTTTCTGTTTCATAGTTTGAAAAAAAAAAAAAAAAAAAAAAAAATTACAAAACTCATCAAAACTCATCTCAAACTGATTTTTTTTCTCCGTTTTTTTTTTGGAAGACTAGAAAAAATACTTTTATTGTTTTATTAATCATGCAAATTGTTACACAAACATAAAAGGGTCTTTTAGTTTACACAGGGAGCTGTAGTAGCGTCGGACTCGTGGTGGGGGTGTGGAAACAAAAATAAATTCTCGTTTGTGATTCGATCGTTGAAGTCGCTCGCGTTAGAAATCCCTTAAAAGTTTAAAGAAATAAAAATAAACAAACAACAAAGATGAAATACAAACTGGTGTTTCTAATCAGCCAATCACGAGGCAGCGTTTTATTTTAACAGCCTCTGATTGGTCGGTTTCTCCTGGAGACTAAAACAAGAAAATTCTAATGATGATAAATAAGTTTAACCTCGATTTTGTGTTGATGAAGAAATAGTGAAAAGTTCCCACAGTGAAGTGAGGAAGAGGGGGAGGATTTAGACAGTGGCACCGTGCTGCCTTCAGGGTGCATTTTGATGGTTCGTAAATTCTAGTACTTCCAATTTAATTACCAGAAGTTGCCTCTCAAACTGCTTATACAATTCATCCCATATTTTTATATACAGGTGCATTTAAATTGTTTTGAATATCATGGAAAAATCCATTCAAAAAGTGGACCTTTCATATATTCCAGATTCATTACACAAAGCAATTTTTTAAATATGTCTAATGGGCCTTTTCAGTTTTTGGACCGAGTTTGTTTTCTGAGGTCTTCTGGTATTAATTAAAGGAAACGAAAGGAAAGTGAAATTAATTGATTTGGATTTTTAGTTATTGGGTTTAAAAAGGAAGTGATGCAATAAATAAAAAAAATTTCAAAGTAAAGTTTTTTTTTAGAGCCTCCTCCACCTCTCTCTCTCTCTCTCTCTTCGGTATGACAGAGTAATACGGCCACTTTGAGAAAATAAAATAAAAGGCATAATTTTAGGAGAAAAATCATAATTCCGCTTAACATATTACCAAAACATGTGCTTAAAGGGGGGGGGGGGGCACTGTGTAACATCTGAAGTAATTTATTAGCTAAAATCAATATCCTCATTCATAAATATGTCCTCATTGGTGTAAAATCACCTCTGCCAATAATCTGAATTATCCTCCTGAGCGGAGAATTACAAATATTAATATTACATTTTGTACATTGAGCGGGCAAGTCTTATGGAGGCATCCATGTTGGTTGGAATGTCATCAGGTGCATTCTTTAGAATTTAGAATTGTTCTTGTCCTTGAAGGCCACTGTAGCTTCTGTTATTATTCTAAAGGGGTGGGGTTACCCAGGGAGCGTTGCATTCTAGAACTTTGTAGAACTTACTTGATGATGTCATATTACACACTGCCCCTTTAAACAATTGAGCATTTCTCTATTTGTGATTGTGAAAGCTATTACTGTAAAGCACCTTCACGAGATGCTCCAAGTTCCTCATTTACAGGAGAGAATACGTTAAAGATATTTATTCACTAGAATAAAACCAAAGCCTTATAATACCACTTCATTTCTTCGTAGAATTTGAACTTAATCTTTCATCATTTTTACGACTAATTCTTGAACAATTTTGACTTAATTTGATTAATTTTGTAAACATTTCTCCCTCTCAAAATTGGCCATAAAACTCTGTCGCACTCAAGGAACCAGACTCCATCTTTATGAACCAAGCGGGGACATGTGTGTGTGTGTGTGTGACGGTAAAACAGTTAGTAGATGGACAGCGTGTGTGTGTGTGTGAGTGTGTGTGTGTCTGTCTGCGTCTGTGCGTATGTGTGTGTGTGTGTGCGCGTTTCAGTGTGTGTGCGCGTATGTCTGTGTGCGCGTATGTATGTGTGTGTGTGTGTGTCTGTCTGCGCGTATGTCCGTATGTGTGTGTGTGTGTGTGTGTGTGTGTGTGTGTGTGTGTGTGTGTGTGTGTGTGTGTGATGTCATGGCTGGACGGGGGAACGACACCAACCCAGAATCTGTTTATAAAAACGATTATAAAAACTAGATTTATTTTACACAGATAAACAGATAAACGTCCACATGTAACTACAGTAACGTCTGAATGCTTCCTCTCTTTAGCTGGCAGGTTTAATCGACCAATCAAATCGCTCCATTCAAGGCCCTGATATCCAATCAGCTCTCACCTCGTCACAGACACAGAAAATTTAGTTTTTTTTAACGTGATGTGGTCGTATTCTACTTTACAAAAAGGTGGAGTCAGTGATTCTGGAGAACGCTTGTTTTCAAAATCACTTTTTTGGTCTAAATCAGTGAATATCTCCTCATGATCCACTACCTGTCTGTACTGAGTGAATATCTCCTCATGATCCACTACCTGTCTGTACTGAGTGAATATCTCCTCATGATCCACTACCTGTCTGTACTGAGTGAATATCTCCTCATGATCCGCTCCCTGTCTGTACTGTGTGTGTACTGGAAGATAGTCCAGTGTTAATGAATCCACAGCCTAGGCATTTATTCACTCAGAATATATATATTCAATGATCTTGACAAAGTGATTATGACACAACAAAAGTTCTCCAGAATCACTGACTCCATCTTTAATTTCTTAATTTTAAAAATTGATTTAAAAACACTTAGAAATTTCAGCTGTTCATTGATCTCAAGATTTAAAAAAAAACTTAAATATGACAAATTAACCACGTCCGGTTCCGTATCTGTGATTTTCAAAGCAGATTTAAAAGGAAAAATCCCCCTCTTTCACTGAACCCACACAGTTTGTAATGACTTAAAGCTGAATATAACTGATTTATCCTGCAGTCCTTGATTTCAAATGATTCCCAAAGTGTCTCTGGACCGTTTAACACTTTCTTTCACATGGTTTCACTTCAGTAACGGAGCAGAGACGAACACAGACACTAAACAAACCGTTAAATTTGATTTTTTAGATTTTAACTGTCTAAACTATGCAGCAACCGGACGTTCAAAAACACCAACGCTTGTGTTTATAGCAGCTCTGTAAAATGTCCTCCTCGTATTATTTTTCACCCTTTTAGCCCTAAAAAAACTAAAATACTTAGGACCCTAAAATGTCCGGCAGTGTAACTTTGTGAAAGAATCCAATTTACTTCAACTGGAATTAGATACTAGGTCTATTTGAATTAACCGCTGAGCCTCAATACGTCACTATCGAAAACTGATAAACGTTTTGAAGATTTTTCGACAACCACCGTAAACTACAACATTTCTGAGAACAGAGAACATTTCTGTCTTTGATTGTGAGGGTTTTTTAAAACTTAAAACCTGATTTTTTTATGTGTGAAGCAGCGGGAAACATGTGGATATGACGTCTGAGAATATCCAGACGTGGATATAAACGTTAAAGTAAAAAAATGAAAGCTGAGTGATCGTGGGGGGATTTTTCCTTTAAGTGCATTGTTCTGTGCTCTCTGTCTGTCTGCCTGTCTGTCTGTCTGTCTGTCTGTCTATGGGTCAAGAGGTCAGACTAGTGTTATAATGGAGGGGAAGGGGGCCATAGTGTAGTGTGTCATCTAAACAGACAGACAGACAGACAGACAGACAGACGAGCTGCTTAATTTCCACCTTAACAACGATTCTGCTGCACAACAATTCAGTCTCTTTAGTCAGTCGGAGGGAGAACGCTCAGATCTGTGTGTGTGTGTGTGTGTTTCTCAGTGTGTGTCTGTGTGTGTGTGTGTGTGTGTGTGTGTGTGTGTGTGTGTGTGTGTGTGTGTGTGATTCTCAGAGTGTGTGTACTTGTACAGGAATCTATGTGAGGACCAGTTTGAGTTTTTTTAACGATCGGAGTGAGGACATTTATTTGGGAAAGTGAGAACATTTTACCAGTACCTCAATTTTTCTTCTTAAATTTTCCTCACAAAGATAGAAGTACAAGAACGTGTGTGTGTGTGTTTCACTGTGTATGTGTGTGTGTGTTTGTTTCACTGTGTGTGTGTGTGTGTGTGTGTGTGTATTCAGTCGCATGATGGAGAATCCCTTCAGTCTTTTAATATATATATATTCTGTGTTCATAGAGCTGAACAAACCTGAATACTGTTTGTGTGTGTGTGACTTTCCCCTCTCTCTGTACTCTCTCTCTCTGCCTGTGTGTGTATGTCTCTCGCCCCTTGGCCCTGTGTATTTTAGACATATACCCTTGCGAGCCCTCTCTCTCTCTCTCTGTGTATCTGCCTGTGTGTGTGTATGTCTCTCACCCCTCCCCTGGCCCTGTGTAATTCAGACATATACCCTTGCGAACCCCCCCTCTCTCTCTCTCTGCCTGTGTGTGTGTATGTCTCTCGCCCCTCGGCCCTGTGTATTTCAGACATATACCCTTGCGAACCCCCTCTCTCTCTGTCTCTCTCTCTGCCTGTGTGTGTGTATGTCTCTCGCCCCTCGGCCCTGTGTATTGTATTTCAGACATAGACCCTTGCGAGTGCATCCGCCCCGGCTGAAGCGATGTAGGCCTTAGAGGGGTGGAAGGCTACGTCATAGATGGCCTCTTCACTCTTCTTCCGGTGAGCGGTGATCTCCTGGACGCACGTTTTACTGTCCAGATTCCACAGGCGTAGAGAGCAGTCATGACCTAAACAGGAATGAATGGTTAGCCAATCTGGATGTCAATTCAAATATTATTAATTTTTTTTAAATTTTGTTTAGGCTTTGTCTATCCAGTAGGGGACATTAAAAAAATATATTCGTAAGGTTTGGAATAAGGAGATAGCCCCCTTGCTTTGATACGTGGCTCATGGAGGTCTCTAGTACTTTATATATGGAGAAAATCTGTTATGAGATTTCAGGGAACGCAGAGAAATTGAACTAAAGGTAAATGTTAAGCCAAAAATAAAAAGTCAAAAAAGAGTCTTAAAGGTGCAGTGTGTAATATGACATCATCAAGAAAGTTCTACAAAGTTCTAGAATGCAACACTCCCTGGGTAACCCCAACCCTTTAGAATAATAACAGAAGCTACAGTGGCCTTCAAGGACAAGAACAATTCTAAATTTTAAACAATGCACCTGATGACATTCCAACTATGACACTTTCAAGATGGCGGCACTAGGCCTTGGTCCAAAATATGCAGAAATATGGACATATCTGAAATATAAAAAATAATTAAAAAATTTTTTTTCAGCTATTATGCACTAAATTAAATGTACTTATGGATATTATAATTGCTTTCTACAAAATCTGCTAGAAAATAAACCCAAAATTCTACACACTGCAGCTTTAAGCCAAAAATAAAAAGTCAAAAAAGGTGTCTTAAGGTCACTTTAGCTCTGCTATATGGTGTGTCTCTTTCGAGTTCAGACTTTAAACCTTTTCTGAATCAGAGTAAAATGATATAGATATATTATTAGGAACTTACTTCCAGACATCAGGTAGATGCCGTTAGGATCCACAGCCAGACTGGTGACTGCATCAAGATGAGCTACCATGGCATGGATCACTTTACCTACAAACACACACACACACACACACACACACACACACACACACACACACACACACACAGGTTAACACTTACTCTCATTTAAAATATGTATGTGTAAAGTAATAACAAAAGCCTATCAAAGCCTATTGTGTTTTGTACGATGCATTTTGATTTCATTCATACCCGGAGACACCTGTTCCCTGTTTTTTTTTTTTTTTTATTATTGTCTTGGGTTTTGTCCTTAATTTCTTTGATTGTTTTGCATTGTGTTTTTTTTCGTTTTTTTTTTTCATTTATACATATGTTTTTGTGTGTGTGTGTGCGCTTGTGTGCTGCTCTGCTAATATTAATATGTAAATGCATTTTGGGTGTGGCTCTATATAATCTATATATATTGTATGTGGAATAAAAATAAAAATAAACATAAACATAAACATAAACAGCTGTTCCCTGTGTGTGTTTGTTGTTCAAAAAAATAGAAAACCCAATAAATAAATACATTTTAAAAATAAAATAATAACAAG
>CASHTC010000207.1:0-87500 GCA_949357725.1 Hyperoplus immaculatus
GAGGAGAGAGAGGAGAGAGGAGAGAGGAGAGAGAGAGAGAGAGGAGAGGAGAGAGGAGAGAGGAGGAGAGAGGAGAGAGGAGAGAGGAGTGTGACATCATTATTTTCTCTTTTCTTTTTCATGTTCAAAATATCAAATCAAATCAAATGTTGAAGCTGATCGTCAGAACAGCTGTGAGACAGGAAGAGACCAAAACAATGGCTTCACAACTCTGTTCTTCCTGTGTGTGTGTGTGTGTGTGTGTGTGTGTTACTGTGTGCTGTGTGTGAGTGTGTGTGTGTTACTGTGTGCTGTGTGTGTGTGTGTGTGTGTTTGTGTGTGTGTGTGTGTGTGTGTGTGTGTGTGTGTGTGTGCGCTGTGCGTGTGTGTGTGTGTGTGTTACTGTGAGCTGTGTGTGTGTGTGTGTGTGTGTGTGTGTGTGTGTGTGTGTGTGTGTGTGTGTGTGCGTGCGTGCTGTGCTGTGCGTGTGTGTGTGTGTTACTGTGTGCTGTGTGTGTGTGTTACTGTGTGCTGTGTGTGAGTGTTTCATTCACACACCAACAGGTTAAACTGTTTAAGAATCACTCAGTGTGTTTCCATGGCACAACTAGATTGGATTAAGACATATACCGAACTAGACACTCGAACGGACCGTGTCACTTGTCTGAGTATACATGGCCTTTCAGGAATCGGATAAATGTCCGATGCATGGCTGTCTCCACTATGCTAGGTGGCGCTGTAGCCCTTTCAACAAGTGGTTAAGAGCCACGTCCGGTTCCCTTCCGGCAATATATTTTATATATTTATATTTACATATATAAATTATTATATATATATAAATATTTATTTATATTTTTATATACTATCTATGCAATAACCCTACTATTTTTTTACGTCGTCTCCTTCCACTTCCTTGTGAAATCCTCCTCAGGGATTCTGGAGCAAGCGCAGAACGAGAACTCCTATATGCGATATCCGATCCCTGTATACATGCAGAGAGAATGCCGACTATGAACGAGTTATCTAGGTGTTCTTATCCGACTTCTCTTGTCCGTTAATGTGCCGATTTGTGTCCGAAGTAGATCGGATAAAGGTGTTTACATGCAGTTTAAAAGTCCTGTTGAAGTCTTATTCCTTTATTTACCCGATTATGAGTCTGCAAGTAAACGCACTGAGTGTTGCCTCCTGCCTGGACAGGTTGGTATCATAAGAAGTGTGGTTGACTTGGAGCTGCTTTGTTATGATCATGTGTTCCCTTTTTAAACAGTGTAGTGGATATGAGGGGACTGGAACGCAGGGTTGATTAATACAGTCAGACAGCGACCCCCGCAGGCCAATGGGCGTCACTACAGGAATAACACAGACACTTTCTCTCTCTCACACACATACAGACAAAGACGGACGGACAGACAGACAGTCAGACAGACAGACAGACAGACAGACAGACAGACAGACAGACAGACAGACAGACAGACAGGGGAGGGACCAAAGAGAACAAGTGGAGCGGTTGAGGTATTTGGATTCGAATCTCTATCCCAACTGTCATTTTCTTCCCAAATTCTCCACCCCAGCTTTAATGAACCACAGACCCATGTCTCCTATAGTGGAAATAGGAATGAAATAGACTCTAACCGAAATCTGTTCTGAAACTCTTTGGACTCTAATGTGTTGTAAAAAAATAAATAAAGATTTAAACTGGCTTCATCCATCATCTAGAATTTTGGTTTTTAAAGAGAAGCAAAAATAATCCTAAACATATTTGCTAGATAAAACATATTATACAAAACATTATAGTTTTATATCAGTAATCAACTAGCATGATATTTATATGTTGAAATGATATCTATGATTATATCCCGTTCACCTGCAGTGTCTCTGCTTTGACCACTGGGTGGTAGTAATGCGCTCAGCGTCTACACTGCCGGAAGTCTATATCAAGGAGAAGAAGAATCTGGTTAGGATCTGCGCATGCGTGGTATTTTCTCACAACACTGGAAGATTCAGCAGACAACGCAAGCCTCTTCACCGTCTCATCTTTATTTATCAGGTTGGTAATGTTTCTAAACCTCACCGTGATTGTTGTAGTTTGTTAATGAATGTTGAGAGATCGTTTCAGTTTAAGGTAATATAGTGGAATGAGCGGAGTTTGTCTTACTTTTACTAAAGTGTAGCTGCAGAGAAACAAACATGGCGGCGCCTCCCTTTACTGTTTACTGTTAAGGCTCTTTCCCGCTACATTGTACCGTCAACTCGCCTCTGGTACAGGTACTGTTGTATAGGTCGTTTTCTATCACAAGATGGTGGTCGTTATTATCTTTCAAACTCCCAGCAGGACATGTAGCCTACAGTATTAGCCTCAGCTTGCCTTACACACAGCACAGTCTCAGAGCTACACCGCCCATATCTGGGGCCTATTGCATTAAACTAGGATAAGGGATTAACCTAGGATATTTCGGTTATCCTGGTTTGCGTTAGCCACGATCTGGTTGCATAAAAGTGGAGGGACATAAGTTACCATGGAGATTTATCCTTTACGTTTAGCCTGTTCCCGACCAGTAATGTAGAATCAGAAACAGTTGAGCATTTGCCCTGAGGTCTGAAGAGAACAGGGAACAGTTAAGAGAAGGGATGGGAGAGCTTTATGTCTGAAAGATACAAGAGGGGACAATTTCATTTGAATTTGAATTTTTAAGAGACTGAATTCATGGAAATAATATAACGTGTTATAATGATACAAATGAATTTGATTTATTTTAATGTTCTTTCTTAGGGTCTTGCTCTGGTTCACACACAGTCTCTGGTTACTATCTGCTGCCACCGAGGAAGAAGCATGAGTTCTCCACAAACGGTGACTATACACTTTATATCACTATGGTGTTATAATGACAGCTTGCTGATTTCTTCACTTAACATATCATGTTGCAGTTAAAATATAAGTTGTGGCCAGTGAATTCTTTATAAAGACAGTTAACTGAATTGTTGTCTAATGTTTGCAACAAAATATAAACTCTCCCACCAGAGCATCCACAAGATAGTGAAATACCATAGAAGAAGTTATTTTGGGCAGTCAGCCTTTTCATATCAAGCAGCACATACTTGGAATACTATACCCACAGAACCAAGGAACATCACATCCTTCTCAGAATCTATTAAACACTGGTTACTGACCAATCAAACATGCTGCCATAATCTGGGATAGTGGGTTCACTTCAGTGTGTCTTTGTGTTTACTAGTTGTGTGTATGCTCCTTGTCTGTGTGTATGCTCCTTGTCTGTGTGTATGCTCCTTGTCGTGCTTATGTTCTTTTTAGGGCTGTCAAACGATTAACATTTTGAATCAGATTAATCACAGGATTCTGTGGATTAATCACGATTAATTCTACCATTCGAAAAATGACCATTTTCTCTGTATATTGTTGTATGAATGGAAAGATAAAGGACATAAGGTGAATATATACATTTAAAGGTAGTTTTTTATTAATTGAAAATAATTGAAAAAAAATACTGCAAATTAATTATATCAACATATGCTACCGCACCATACTTCAATTGGTCTGTCTCTATTCCTATGTCTTTGAGCAAATATAGCATATGCTATAGAATGGCATTTATTTGGTAAATCCATGGTTTTGCTTTCCTGAATACAACCTGATTGCAGTTTGTGTGTGTGTGTAGAAAAGGCCCCAATCTTCATAAGTTACTGTTTGATATTTATAACAGTGTGTTAAGATGTGTTTTATTCAGTGTGGATAACTGTCAGTTAGGGCCGTGACGTCAGTCGGCCGGAGAGTCTGTTTAGTAAGTTTCCTTTCTCTTCTCCCTTGGTCGGATGTGTGAGCGTTGCCGCAGTAGGGGAGAACGGGGTAAGTAGGCACACTTTTTACTCTAGTGAGAATTGCTCATCACCAAAACATCTGTCAATAGCCATTCCTACATTAAATTGAAGCTTAAGGTGTTGGCTAGAAATGTGTGTCTCTCTTTTTTTCCAACTTATTGTAATGAAGAAGTAATTTACCATCAAAGACACTCTGACACATTGTGACAACCAACCCCATCAAGGGGTCGGTTGTCACACACTATGGGGTTGTTTGTCACAATGTTATCTTAATGGGAAAAATCTTAAAAAGAAGGCAAGGAGGCAGAACCAAATTTGAATGTTTAATTGCATTGTCAAGTTGACAAATAGGCCTACATAACGTTCTGTAGCCTTGGCAGCTGAGGGGTATACTACGAAGCGAGATTAAGGGCTGAGCGAGGTCTGTTGAGTCTAAAGCGGTCTAAAGCCAGAGTTTTCAGTATCACGAAAGGTGGCTCTCTTTTTACCTGGCTAGATCACCGTGGTAACAGAGGCTGCACGGCTAACCTGCCCAGATCAGTTTTTGTTTCAGAGTTTGAGCTTAAATTCGGCTCTTATAGCGCTGCCCTTTAAGGAAACTACACATTTTGAAATCCCGCGGACCTGACTATATTGTCTGAGCGATATATTCTCACTGAGGAAACTTGTGAAATAAGTAAACTTATTGATCAGTAAGTTAATGAACGAAACGAAGCCGTGACATAAGGCTTACAGCAGAGTGAACTGTAACATCGCGCTGGGGCTTTTTGCCTCATGCATACAGTTATTGATGCAGAAAATGTTAAATAGCCTAGACCTACTGTATGCAGCGCCACTCTATGCGCTCACCTCAAATGATTTTACCTGGCGATCTACACACACTGGCTCTTAATGAAGAGTTCTATAAAATCACAGTTTGCAACATTATTTCACTGTAGGCTTCTTTCTTTTCATCAGTAGCGATTACAGTTGGGACGTGACAGCTGTCACAGTTCGGACATCGCTGCAGACTTGCAGGTTAAGCTTCTCACAGTAGATCCATATTTGTCCGAAAAATACAGACTACAGGTTTTTTAATGTAGGCCTATTGGTATTTGTAAGATTCAAATAAAAGGCTAATAGTCTAAATCAAAATTGTATTCATTATGATGTGGCCCAAAATTAAAGTGATTTTCCATAGGCTATTAATTTGGGGACAGTGTCAGACTTAAATTACATTCTTAAGTGTGGGACTATAGGCGTAGTGCTATAAATATAGCAAAGTAGCCTATATATATATTAGGCTAAATGGTATAGTGTTTAAATCAGAGTTCAACGTTTCATTGTTTATAATGTCACGTTACGCACTGCGAGAACGATCGGCAGGATCAGTAAATCATGTCCATGCTGGCAGCATTCCACTCTCCTTATTTGCAGTAAGAGTTTTTTTCGGCTCTCTGTTTTCTGCTGTAATAATTCAGACTGACAAACTCTTCCTCTTGAATGAAGTTGGCGACACACTTTTGTTTTACTCAGTTGCTCACAATCAGTCCGTTAGTGTAAAGTTAGCGGCACAGGATCAGTCCATTTTGTGCGGATGCAGAGTCAAATGACGGGTCGAACGCCCCCTTTCATGGGGACGCGCACAGAGCCTGAAGCCGAAACCCTCGTTCAACATAAGAGGTTGATAACTTCCTTCGTGATACCGGTTAGCTCTGAGCGAGGGTATGTGTTATGTTGAACCAGATCAAAAAAAGAGAGCCGGGCTCTGTTGAGTTTGTTTCGTAGTATACCCCTCTGGTCTAGTTTGGGATGCACTGGGTTGTTTTGATTTTGTTGCCCTTTTTTCTTTTGCTTGCTAGCTGCCTTTTCCTGCTCTATTCTTTCCTTCTCTGGGGTGTCAGTGAGGATACAGCTTGACAATTTCTTTCGTTATTGGGTTCCTTTTCTGGCTGCAGCCTTGAGATAACATGTGACAACCAACCCCCCAAAAAATTTGACGACCAACCCCAACTTGAATTTCTTGCTAGAATCAAGGCCAACAACCATCTGACAACTAATTAGCTTGCTAACCACAATCTAAACTATAGTTTACCCTTCACACTTTCTGAGGGTAACAAGTGTTTTGTTATAAACCCATTGTGTAAAAGCCTAGAAGAAAAATACTGAGAAGCAAAATATTTGGAATTTGACATGAAAAACACAAAACATCCTCTCACCTGAAATGCAGCTGTCTTCCTCCAAGGAATTCTATGTATGTGACCTCTGATCCCAATTCTGGACCTTTTTTATATCAACATTTCAGAGCTAGCGCGCTCTGGTGGCGAGATATAACGAATGTGACATCCAACCCATGTGACAAATTACCCCGTTCTCCCCTAATCGATCATTCCACATGGAAACGTGTTTATTTAAGTTTATGTGAATCACCCGTGTGTGAGTAAGTAGCCTACATGCAGTCCCGATCGCTGTTATATAGTTTAGGCATGTTATTAACGGCAGCGATTCGGGGTCGCAACAGCTGTTGTAACGTCTCCTCACGAGCGGAGTTTAAGCCAATGTTTCTTTTCCTGCGATCTATGCTGCTGTGTCTGTGAAAGAAGGAAAATAAAGAGCGGATAAACCATACTCCTCCTCTCCTTGTCTCATGCTTATAGTCTGACGTTTTTGGCCCTAAGTGGTGTTCTGGCCGACACCTCTGAAGTGAAGCCAGTGATAGCCTACAAGCAGATCAGCGCGGTACTGGTACATCCACCAGTTTCCTCCGCTACATTGTGTGTGTGTGTGTGTGTGTGTGTGTGTGTGTGTGTGTGTGTGTGTGTTTGTACGCACAACCACGTTCTATGGGAATGTTCATTTGTAACTTCATATGTCCATGGGTGGGATGCACAGGGCGGATCATTCTGCACATGCGTTAATTGTGTTGAAAAAAGTAACGCTGTTAATTCCAGAAATGAATCACCCTGCGTTAACGCGTTCATTTTGACAGCCCTAGTTCTTTTGTCTGTGTTGAAGTGCTTATGTGTTTTAATGTGCTATATGTTCATGCTCTTTTATCTGTCTGTTTGCTACTTTATGTTGTTAACACGCCACCAACCTGTTATGGGCTGGAATAGTGGACGTGTCATTTTACTTGTCTGTTCTTGTCATTTTGTTTTGTGTTGTATCTGTAGTTTTTATTGTTATCCTTTACAGAGCACCTATTATGCTTTTTCATCTTTTCTGACCTATAAATGCTGTTATAATGTTATACAGTCATGCTACATGATACCAAAGTGTCAGATAATGACATACATGCATTTTAGACGTATTCCCTGCTTACTGTCTGGGGTGGCTGCAGGTGGCTGTGCACAGCCTCAACACTCCGATGCCATTGGCTGCAGCCTAGTGTCTAGTTTCCTGGATTTTATCTACGTAGATAAAGTGGATTCTCCATGTATGGTCATGCTGCTGCACCGGCAGTCTGCTCAGTGTAGTGAAACAAGGGGGCGTGTCTGTTGCTATGCAGTTACCGGCCTTCTCTGATTGGCCAGGTTCAAACAGAGTGCAGAGGGACAGAGCGTTTTTGCAGAGAGGCTAAACTGCAGTACCAAAGTTAGACTGAAAAATAGCATAATAGTTCCTCTTTAAGCTATCAACCTGCCAGGGACTACAGGTGGAAATGAGCCTGCATGGCTAAATCTGGTACATTTTCATTTTGAACTCTGGTGCTCAATTTTATTAATGTTCGCTGTCCCTTTTTAAATAAACAAATCTAAACAATTAAATACAAAATACTACGTCAAGTGTGTTTAACATCTTTATAGGTTCCCCTAGACGAACAAATGAAGTGTGACTCCTGGGTTCTACTCTACAAGCCACTAATGGATATCCTAGCACCTAGGGCTGTGTGCACGTGTAACTGGTTAGTAAATTATAACCGTTTAGGAAAAATCAATAAATATAAAAAAAAATAGGTTTTGAAAATGACTTCAAAGTGTTCTGGAAACACGCATAAATTCATTTCAAATTTCAAATACACAAACTATTTGACATTTTTGTAACAGTTCAGACCCCTACTAGTCATCACACCAAGTGCACACTCCAGTTATAAGGCGCATGTGCATATATCTGCAACCTTGGTGTGGTTGAAGATATTTTCACTGGTTGTAAAAACAAATAGCTAATCAGCCAATCACATGGTGACTTTGAATGTGGCATGGTTGATGGTGCACGGCTGGATGGATCCATGCTTTCATGTTGTTTTTAATGCCAAATTCTGACTCTACCATCTGAAGTTCTCAACTGAAGTCAAGACTCATCAGACCAGGCAAGATTTTTCCAATCTTTTATTGTCCAATTTTGGTGAGCCTTGGCGAATTGTAGCCTCAGTTTCCTGTTCTTAGCTGACAGGAGTGGCACCCGGTGGGGTCTTCTGCTGCTGTAGCCCATCTGCTTCAAGCTTGGTCATATTTTGTGTTCAGAGACGGTATTCTGCATACCTTGGTTGTAACGAGTGGTTATTTGAGTTACTGTTCCCTATTTATCATCTCAAACCAGTCTGCCCATTCTCCTATGACCTCTGACATCAATAAGGCATTTTCGTCCACACAACTGCCGCTCACTGGATATTTTTTCTTTTTCGGGCCATTCTCTGTAAACCCTAGAGATGGTTTGGACTGAAAATTCCATTAGATCAGCAGTTTCTGAGATACTCAGACCAGCCCATCTAGCACCATCAACATTGCCATGTTCAAAGTCACTTAAACCCTCTTTCTTTCCCATTCCGTTGCTCGGTTTTAACTTCAAATAGTTGTCCTGTCCAGGTCTACATGCCTATATGCACTTAGTTGCTGCCATGTGATTGGCTGATTAGTTGTATGTGTTAACAAGAAATTGAACTACTGTACCCAATAAAGTGGCCGGTGAGTGTATATCTATAGCTATTGGTAATTGTTACAACTCGTCAAGCTCCCTGTTCTCTGGTGCCTTCTGTGTGATTACTGGCCCCACCCTAATGTGTGTGACCTGTGTCTCCAATGTATTTGAGTATTAAAGTCCTTGTCTTCTTTTCATCTGTTGTAAAATCCTAACGATTCCCATCCCTACTGCCGACCCTGACTGCACATCTCTGCCTCACTCATACTCTGTCTTTGTATTTCTGTCTGTCTGTCGCTACAGAAACAAAAAGGAACAAAGAAACCTAAACCTCACCGCTGTCAACAGTGTAAGAAAGAGTTCAGGTGGAGGTCAGACTTAACGATTCATCAGAGAATCCACACTGGAGAGAAGCCGTACAGCTGTGACCAATGTGGGACAACCTTCGCACGATCAGAACACCTCAAACTCCACCAACATATTCACACTGGTGAGAAGCCCTACAGCTGTGACCAATGTGGCGAAACCTTCAATCAATCAGGAAACCTCAAAGTCCACCAACGTATTCACACTGGAGAGGAGCCGTACAGTTGTGACCAGTGTGGGAAAACCTTCAATCAATCAGGAAACCTCAAAGTCCACCAACGTATTCACACCGGAGAGAAGCCGTACAGCTGTGAGGACTGTGGCCAAAGTTTCAACCAGCTAGGTAATTACAATACTCACAGAAATATCCACACAAAGGCAAAAATCTACCCATGTCAGGAATGTGGGAAAGTCTTCAGTTCCTACATTTCATACCAATATCATGAGGGTATCCACACTGGACTCAAAGAGTACCAATGTCAACACTGTGACAAACGGTTCTACACATCGACTCATCTCTCCGTGCATGAGAGAATCCACACAGGACGCAAACCGTACTGTTGTGACAAATGTATGAAAAGCTTCACCCAAAGCTCCAACCTGAAGAAGCACAAGTGTGTTTAAACTATCAGTTATTATCAGAGTTATTAAGGCATCAGCAAACCATTATATACTGTTTCTGTTTGTCATAGATCAAAACATGAAGGTGAGAGATTATATTAGGTTTTTTTTTCAGGATATGACATTGTGAATATATCATGTAATAAATGCAGAGCCCTGTTTTCATGTGAAATTCCACCTGTCAATGTGGATAAAAAGATTCTGTTTTAGACCCTCATTCATCTGAGTAAACCCATTTCCAAGAGTTTATCTGAGCCCATCAGAATAATTATTTTACATTTTGATTTGATGAGGTCTGTCTTGTCAAATGTTATAATAGTTATGTCGTTTTTGAAATGTTTTAACAGCTCTGCATGCAGTTGTCTTTCTATAGTTTGAAACCATTTATTTTCTTTATTTGAATCAATTTAAAGTTGTATTCAATAATGCATATGTTTATTCTAACTGTTTTATTTAGAAAATTAATCTCCTGTTAAACTCATGTGGATGCTGAAAAGCTGACTCTAAACCGTAGAGTTGAATGAGTATGAACTTTTCTGAGAAACTGAAAATGTCCTTTAATTGTCTTGGAGCTAAACTACAATCCTAGTTTGGACTAGGGCTGGGCAATATGACGATATCATATCGTGGACGATATGAAAGTGTCTACCGGGAGAGATTTGGCCATACCGTTTATACCGCGGAGAAAAACAGTTCATGTGGCGGGAGCATGGATAGAGCGGGAGGCAGCTGTCCCTCCGAGTCCCTACAGTTACACTGCAGTTACACCGCCGCGCCACACGGGGGCTCTGCAGCAGAGTTCTGGGCTGCAATACAGCTTCTCTACCCTCAACAGAAGAAGCCTCATCTGTTGCTCTAGCTGTTTAGCTCATGGTCTAGCTCGGTGAACTGTCACTACAGTTAACAAACCAACTCCGTGTCACGGTGGCAGAGCAGCTGGTTTTAACGGTCAAAAATGTCATCGGGCAAAGGAAACTTGCTTGCTGCTTCAGCGTGCTGTTGCCGTGACGCAGAGTTGGCTTGTTTTTGATTGATTCAATTTTATTTCAGACATATCAAGAAAAGAAAAATTAAAAGCATGAAAATACAATAAAAAATATGTTCAAACACAAAAGAAATAAAAATAAACAAAAAAATAAACAAAAAAAATAAACAAATAACATTGAATTGATATGCCTGAAAAGGAGTAGGAAGAAGTATAAACTTATTTGATCCTACCCCTTTTCCACAGCTCAATAACTTTTTTTTAATATTTATACAATCCATATATCCATATACACTCGACGCCATTGCAAATGAGGGCCACCCCTCAATAGGTTTTAAGCCGCAAACTACATGGGTTAGCTCTCGTGAGCTAGCTGGCTAATAATGACATCTTTAGCCTACTCGGGGCTTCACCCCGTGCTGCTATTGTTGGAGACAGCCAGCAAGGCTGGTTTAATGTAACTTTAAAACATGTCAAACTTGAAAATATTATTTGTGTTGAAGCTGGAGTTAAAGTATTACCAGACATTTGCTCACTAGTTAATTTTGACAGCTTTTTTAAATGAAGATGAGCAAATACTGCTGGAAAATTCAAGTCTTTCATTATTTTGATGTAGGCTCTTTGGTTGATGCTGTCATTTTTATTTTGCACTGACTGACTAAAGCCAGACTGGTGTGGTATTTTGCACCAGTTTTTCTTTTGTATGGAAATTTAAGTTCCAAGCAAAATATGAAAATAATCTAATGTGATTAAAGTTCAGTACGGTTATTGTAATCCATTGAATTTAAAGGAAAAACTCTATATCGTGATATATATCCATATCGTGATATAAAATTACCTATATCGTGATATAAGATTTGGTCCATATCGCCCAGCCCTAGTTTTGATTGATTGAAATATTTATAGAAAGACAATGAAAAATGTTTTTAAAAGTGTGAAATAATCCTTTAATGGGCAGAATGAGTCACCCATCCTTAACCATATCTACCTTTAGCAAATTGTTGATGAATATAGTTTCTTTGTTTTCAGCTTGAAGTATTTTTGAATGTTTTAATTGAGCATTATATCATGTTATCTCCAGATTCTTATACTGCTTAAAGTTTTGAGCTATTTTGTCATTTTATTAAATATTGGACTGAATAAATCAAATACATTTCAGCTTTGTTTCTGTGGAACAGATAAAACAGACAAATCTGTATTTCACATGCATTTTATTATCAGAGTTATTAAGGCATCAGCAAACAATGATGACTCACTGGATCCCCTGCAGTTTGCATACAGGCCTATCTATCTATCTATCTATCTATCTATCTATCTATCTATCTATCTATCTGTCTGTCTGTCTGTCTGTCTGTCTGTCTGTCTGTCTGTCTGTCTGTCTGTCTGTCTGTCTGTCTGTCTGTCTGTCTGTCTGTCTGTCTGTCTATCTATCTATCTATCTATCTATCTATCTATGGCAGTTTGCAAACAGGTCCACAGACCACACCATCCCCGTACCCTCCACACTGGACTCTTTTCAAAGTGTGAGAGAGTGAGCCCCCCCTCAGTGAGCCCCCCCTCAGAGTGAGCCCCCCCTCAGTGAGCCCCCCCTCAGAGAACAAATTTCGACTTGCTCCGGTCACGGTAGTTAGCATAGCCTCCTGAGCAGGTCGATAACAGAGAATTAGCCCTGACTACAGAGGCAGGTTGCTATATATAGCAGGGGGTGACACTTTCATCAAGTGCTTGCTTAGCTCAGCCGGTAGGGAGTTTTTGAAACAGTAGACCCGAGTCCGCGTCCCGCCCAGACTGTTTCTTTTAAATTTTCGACTAGGCATTTAGAATTTTTTCACTATATTTTATCAAAGTAGGCCTACAGGTTCCTATTGTTTAACACTGATTCAGTGTCATAAACCTTTTTGTATTATTTGTGTGCCACTGTCACCTGCCATTTATACTAATAATAGTACCTTACAAAGCATAACATTGTCATAAAATCATTAAAAACCTCCATCTTCATTCAATTGTTTCTTACTTATTTTACTTGAATTTCAGTTTTCACACTTTTGTCATTGTTAATGTAAGCTTCCATCATGTATTGTTAATGTAAGCTTCCATCATGTATTGTTAATGTAAGCTTCCATCATGTATTGTTAATGTATGCTTCCATCATGTATTGTTAATGTATGCTTCCATCATGTATTGCCAATCATATATTTGTTGGTATCAAAATGATTCTGCAGCTGGATCGAGTGGTATTTGCCAGTATGAACTGGTAAATACCACAGGATATGAGTGGCATGTCAGTGGAAAAACGGTAGGGGCCAGTAGGGAATGGTAAATACCATTAATATTAGTGGCATGCCACTTTTGTAAAATGGTATTACCACTAATATTATAGAACCAGTTAGATTAGAGCACAGTCTGGGGGTCAGAACACAGGACCCTTAAGGTGTGCACACACTGCACCACGCGGCGCGGCGGTTGGCCGCGCGAATCGCAGGTTCCGCGCCGCGTGATCATATTGGGTCATATTGTGTCCGCCGCCCGACCAGAGCAGCCTTCTCCTACTCTGGGGCTCTGGGGATATGCTGGCGCTGGTGCTAATCGGTGCTGAGAGCACCAGTCTGCTGTGCTGATGGTGCTTTACCCAAGCTAACTGGTGCTAACTTGGTTCATAAAGCAAAACTGATAGCTGTACACAGTGTTGCCACAGTTACTTTGAAAAAGTAATCCGATTACTGATTACTATTTACTCCTTAAAATAGTAACTTAGTTACTTTACTGATTACTTGATGTTAAAAGTAACTAAGTTAGATTACAAGTTACTTTAAACGTTACTTTACAGGTTTTGAAACCCATATATCTCAATTTAAAACATGCACATATTAAGAATCATTGAAAATATCTAAAATAAAGCTTGTAGGCTAGTAGCCTATAGGCATACTGTTTTCAAAATAATAAAAATTATGGTTTGAAAAATGTAATAAAAAAAAAACTTTTTCCCCCCATGAAAATAAATGCATTCCTCCAAAGTGCAAAGACAGTAGCAGTGTCTTTAAACTTAATGTGCTTGGCCCTTCACTCTCATGCATTAATTTGACTTTTCTCTGCGATGTCTCATGTGTTGATAGACTGGGTGTGTGCGGGCCACCGGTCGCCACGTGACTATACGCTTCCAAGTTTTAAACACTTCTATCTCTTCAACGTCACCGTACCCGAATCCTAAATATCCCCATAGCAGACGCCAGACGCTATATTTCATGGGAGGGGGGGAACGTTTGTTTTGCGCCACAGTTCAGCTTAGACTCGGCCGTAATGCTGCTGCACACACACACACACACAGACACCACACACACACTGCATGTCAGAGACGAGGGGCGCTACCAAAAAGACGAGAGGAGCAGTTGGAGCGTTTAGAGACACATGCGCGCACATTTATTTACATTAAAGAGTTTATCACACAAGAGTTGATTAAGTTGACAGCAAAAAAAATTACTTTTACATGCAAAATACCTATTTTGGTGAAAAAAACATGCTAACCACAGCACCATGAGGTCCTCTCTTTCAGGGCCATGGGGGAATGAGAGGGGCTTGAAAACATATATCTCACATGACCACAAATGTTTTCGTTGCCTAGATACAGTGGGTGGCTCACATTATACGATGCCTCAGATTCCCCCGTTCTCCCCTATAGATTATTATATATATAAATATTTATTTATATTTATATTTTTATATACTATCTATGCAATAACCCTACTATTTTTTTACGTTGTCTCCTTCCGCAGGGATTCTCGAGCAGGCGCAGAAGCAAACTCCGATCTGCGATGTGCCGACTATGAACGAGTTATCTAGGTGTTCTTATCCGACTTCTCTTGTCCGTTAATGTGCCGATTTGTGTGCGAAGTAGATCGGATAAAGGTGTTTACGTGCAGTTTACAAGTCCTGTTGAAGTCTTATTCCTTTAGTTACCCGATTATGAGTCTGCAAGTAAACGCACTGAGTGTTGCCTCCTACCTGGACAGGTTGGTATCATAAGAAGTGTGGTTGACTTGGAGCTGCTTTGTTATGATCATGTGTTCCCTTTTCAAACAGTGTAGTGTGGATATGAGGGGACTGGGACGCAGGGTTGATTAATACAGTCAGACAGCGACCCCCGCAGGCCAATGGGCATCACTACAGGAATAACACAGACACTTTCTCTCTCTCAAACACACACACAGACAGTAGGGGTGTAACGGTACACTAAAGTCACGGTTCGGTACGTACCTCGGTTTTGAAGGTACGGTACAGTACGGTACGGTTCATAGTTAACGGAGAATGAACAGCTTTAGCTGTCAGTAACTAGCTGACAGTAACATATATTTATTTTGAATTGTTTTAGTTTTACAGTCTCTAGTGTTTTCTCTCTGATGATGGCGTTTCCTCAGCGCACTTCCTGTTTTTAATGAATTTCTTGTTTTGGGGTATGGATGGGTGGGAGGGGGAATGTTTTTGCATGTATGCATATCTCTGGGTGGGGGGTGTGGGGGGGAGTTGTATTAAGCACTTTGTGTTACATTTGATTATATGAAAAGTGCTATATAAATAAAGTTTGATTGATTGATATAAATAAAATGCATAACAAATATAAAAATACTGCTGCAATTCTCCAATAAATAAAATACTTATTAAATACTAGTGTAGGTGCAGCATAAACTAAAATTGCAATGAAAAAAATATAGTGTTAATGCTCAGCAGGCTCTGTAAGCTGGTGTAAACAAAGGGTATGTCATATTTAAGGGTCTTTTTGACTTTAAAAAAATAAAATATTGCTGCAGCTCTCTTAAACTCTAAAGTGCTCTTATATATAAAAAATATCAAATAAAAGTGCTACTGCAGCATTAATTAAATGACAGATTGTTTATATTCAGTATAAAAAAGAAAATAATGTCTGGGTTTTGCCCAGCTCGTTTTTCTTCACAGCAATGGTGAGAGTAGCCAAACACCTGATGGTGCCTTTTCAAATGCGCATGCATGTTCGACGTGTTGCCTCCTACATAAGCGATCGCGGTGAAACAATAACCTGTGTGCCGACATTGTTCCACACGTCTATCACTGCTTTCATAATTCACCTGGAATCCGAAGTTATCCCTCAAACGGGATTTGAAAGACAGGGGGGCGCCTGCGCGCTCCGGTTTCCTGTTGTCTTTCGCCATGCCCATGCAGTTCGCTCTGTTTGATAGCACTGTATAACATTTTGATTTGCACTACTCATAGACAGTAAAAGAGGGGGGAACGCTGCTACTACAACTGCTAATAGTGATGCAAACGGAACACTAGAGCGGAGAGGTGTGTATCTCTTGCTCTGACTGCAGTTGGGAGGGACTGCTGCGTGAGGACTCGGCCGCCTGTCAGTGCTCTGGGAACGGGGGAGTGGCCGTTGAGCACCCGCTGCTCGTTTAGAAGTGTTAAGAGCGATACATGCTTTAGCGACAGCACAGGGTCTCCAAAAGTCACCAATAACACCAGAAAATGTAGATAGATTGGTCGCTTTAAAAAAAAAGAGTCGCCAGAGGGATCTGAAAAGTCGCTGAATATTGCGGCTAAGTTGCTAACACTGCCTAACCCTCATGCTCACCATGGAGCTAATAGACTCAATCGCTGGCTGCTACTGCGCACGTGCGAGCCGAGCCGAAGGCTAAATGGTCCGGGGGGAACTCCGACGACAAGTTTTAAGTTCCACACCGCAAAACAAGCCTGTACATTCGCCATATAATAACGTTATGTACGCCACGAACTGACCGCGGTCCACCTCTGTAACACCAAATACGTGCCTGTACCGTCACGGTACGGTACAAATACGTGTACCGTTACACCCCTAACAGACAGACACATACAGAGACAGACAGACAGACAGACAGACAGACCACAGACCCATGTCTCCTATAGTGCAGCATTGTGGAGCAAATGCAGTGATCGTTTTGTCTGAAGTAGTGCATGTTGTGTCAATTTAATATATACAAATACATTCATTCTTATCGTGTTTATTAAGATGAAAATAGGCTCTAACCTAAATCTGTTCTGAAACTCTTTGGACTCTAATGTGTTGTAAAAAAATAAATAAAGATGTAAACTGGCTTCATCCATCGTCTAGAATTTTGGTTTTTAAAGAGAAGCAAAAATAATCCTAAACATATTTGCTAGATAAAACATATATACAAAACATTATAGTTTCATATCAGTAATCAACTAGCATGATATTTATATGTTGAAACGATATCTATGATTATATCCCGTTCACCTGCAGTGTCTCTGCTTTGACCACTGGGTGGTAGTAATGCGCTCAGCGTCTACACTGACGGAAGTCTATATCAAGGAGAATCTGGTTCGCATGCGTGGTATTTTCTCACAACACTGGAAGATTCAGCAGACAACGCAAGCCTCTTCACCGTCTCATCTTTATTTATCAGGTTGGTAATGTTTCTAAACCTCACAGTGATTGTTGTAGTTTGTTAACGAAAGTTGAGAGATCGTTTTAGTTTAAGGTAATATAGTGGAATGAGCGGAGTTTGTCTTACTTTTACTAAAGTGTAGCTGCAGAGAAACAAACATGGCGGCGCCTCCCTTTACTGTTTACTGTTAAGGCTCTTTCCCGCTACATTGTACCGTCAACTCGCCTCTGGTACAGGTATTGTTGTATAGGTCGTTTTCTATCACAAGATGGTGGTCGTTATTATCTTTCAAACTCCCAGCAGGACATGTAGCCTACAGTATTAGCCTCAGCTTGCCTTACACACAGCAGAGTCTCAGAGCTACACCGCCCATATCTGGAGTGAACTTTTACTAAAGGCTCCTGCTCTTTCATACGTAATCACAACACAAGGAAACCTTTCTGTGTCGCCAAGGTTCTTCTCTGTATGTTCTGGGTTACACTAGAAGACATTGATGGGACATTTAGAGAAGTAATATTAAACGCAGCATGCCATACCACATTAATGCAATAATTCATGTAAAATAATAAGCAAGAGCAAGTTTATAGTAGATGAATGAAAATACTTTAATCATAAATACTACAATCGAAAGTGTGACATTTCTGTTTATGAATTATTCTTCTGATTGGCCTCATGGACTATTGTAATATTTTGAGATGCTGGATTTTGGATTTTCATGCGCTGTAAGCTGGTAAAGTTAAAAGAAAAAAAATACCTGAAATATCCCTATGTCTTATACATGGAGAATATATGGAACTTTCACATTTTGAATGAAATGACATACTATAATGACGTCCTGCTCTCCTGCTCTGCCTTTTATTCACATCAAATGGTGTTTACAAGCATAGTGTGTGTGCGTGTCTGTGTCTACTAATGATTAATGATTCTGGGAACTTGTTTGTTTATCCCAGCTGGCGCATGTCAGCGTGTCTTGACTGCCTGTCATCAAAAACAGGGAGCACGTGACCCGGTCAGCCACGCCACTGGAAATCTGCAGAGTGTACAAAGTTCAAAACAACATGTGGTTATAGAGTTCACTTCAGAGCACATGTTTACACAATGAAAAAACCAACCCTACAACATGATAATCATTTGAGTTTCACCTGTAGCAAGCAGAACATTTAGGGGCAAACATTAAATAAACCTGCAACGCATCTATTAGAATGTTCCCAATAGGAACTATATTAGGCCTATTGATATTGTATTGCCAGCATGTTTTGAACCAGACTGACACCAGATGATACAGTTCATTGTGGTTTTGATTTTGCATCACCATGTGAAATTCTTCAGACATTCCTTTAGGAAAAGGATTTTTTTTTGCCCATTTTCACCACAACCACTTCTACATCTGAGCCCTCTGATTGGTCCTCCTCTAACTCTGCTGACTCCTGTGAGGACAATAGTCTAGTTAATGACCCAAAAGTAACTAGTAGGAGCTAGATGACATCATCAACTCATTTGCATTATAGCCTATGCTATTCTGAAAGAGGCTAAATGTTTTGATGATAAATCAGGAGGGCTAGCTCAATATGTATAAATAGCATCCAGGAATGGTGCACCTATAAGAGTGCAAGGAATGAGGTGGCGGAGACGTAGATTTCTTTAGGCTATATTCCTTTTGCCGTGTTTATTCAAATCCTCTGTACTGTCTTGCAGTTTTCTATAAAACAATAAAATAAAACACCATTAATTTTACAAAGCATAATAAATAAATAACTATAGGCTAAACATACAGTATAGCAGGCTGATATAACTAAACATTCATTAAAAGGTCATACACAAAATATACTCGGATAAGATAAACAGACTCTACATAACATGACCGCGCCAAAGAGCAGACATGCGGCCAAGCGGCTACACTGCATGTGCAGGACATCTCCCTTTCACGTGATAAGCCAACTGCCATAGCAACCACACGACGCTGATTAATTTAGCTTAATAACAACGTCAAACTTGCACATACACATTATTAACACTCACATTAAAGGAACAAGGTAACAGGC
The DNA here is from genome assembly GCA_949357725.1 of Hyperoplus immaculatus. Lineage (NCBI taxonomy): Eukaryota > Metazoa > Chordata > Actinopteri > Uranoscopiformes > Ammodytidae > Hyperoplus > Hyperoplus immaculatus. The sequence continues at coordinate 19,080 of CASHTC010000207.1, forward strand.
ACTTACATTTCACGAACTCAAAACAGGGGAATTAAACAAATAAAGCAGGTAAAAGAGAGACGATGAGCCACTTGCTGGTTGCGCTCGCATCAATCACTCTCTCGGACTAACTGGCCGAAAACGAAACTTAAAGGCCAGGACACACCAGCCCGATAATCGCCGTCGTCAAAAAAAATGGAGTCGGCCGTTTCAGGAAGCTCCAGCTTCCCGTCGCTGCTAAAGAACACACCGAGACGACTGTTTATTTTCCGTACGCTCGCGGGACGTAATGTCTCCACAACAGCAGGCGGCGCTAATCTGTATTGTGGCCCGAAAAAATACGAAAGCCGGAAATGATTGGACATCTCTCTAGAGCATAAACATAGATAGAAATACGTATTTATATTTATGGACCATAAGAGCACAATTTTTAGCAGAGAGTGTCGAGCATGGTGTCGAGCAGTCAACAAGGGTTGATGCATGTGAGTACTCTCAAAACGAAACGAACAAACACATTAAAACGATGGCTAGCTGTTGTTAGCTGTTTGTGCTACCCGCCTCACTTCCGGGCTTCACTGATTCGCTAGCCCTCCACCAATCAAATTGCTCCAAATGAAAGACGGTCGGCCGCCGATTGAACATGTTCAATCGGCGGCCGACAGGCTCAAAACAAGCCCGACGACCTCTACGTCGGCCGACGTCACGGCACACACCAAACAGATTCGTCTTTTTTTTTGACGACGGCGATTATCGGGCTGGTGTGTCCTGGCCTTAACTTCTACACTACAGACTAGGAGCAACTGCTCTTAAAGCGACAGTAACCATTAGTCTCAGAGCCTTTTATACACTAAATGAATAGAAAATGCTGACCAGGTAGTGTACAAATGAACTAGGCCTATTTACATATTTACAAACTCACTTTACACACTTTTTTTGTTGCCATATAACTATCAGGTTAGCTTTGTATAGATATGCAGTGGCCTATTGAATGTGGACATAAAACAATTTTCGTGTTCACAAAAGTCACCTGGCACACGGTGCTGTCTGTCTGAAGAGAACAGGGAACAGTTAAGAGAAGGGATGGGAGAGCTTTATGTCTGAAAGATACAAGAGGGGACAATTTCATTTGTATTTGAATTTTTAAGAGACTGAATTCATGGAAATAATATAACGTATTATAATTATACAAATGAATTTGATTTATTTTAATGTTCTTTCTTAGGGTCTTGCTCTGGTTCACACACCTTCTCTGGTTACTATCTGCTGCCACCGAGGAAGAAGCATGAGTTCTCCACAAACGGTGACTATACACTTTATATCACTATGGTGTTATACTGACAGCTTGCTGATTTCTTCACTTAACATATCATGTTGCAGTTAAAGTATAAGTTGTGGCCAGTGAATTCTTTATAAAGACAGTTAACTGAATTGTTGTCTAATGTTTGCAACAAAATATAAACTCTCCCACCAGAGCATCCACAAGATTGTGAAATACCATAGAAGAAGTTATTTTGGGCAGTCAGCCTTTTCATATCAAGCAGCACATACTTGGAATACTATACCCACAGAACCAAGGAACATCACATCCTTCTCAGAATCTATTAAACACTGGTTACTAGGGATGGGAATTGTTAAGAATTTAACGATTCCGGTTCCGATTCTGCTTATCGATCCAATTCCTTATCGATTCTCTTATCGATTCTCATTGGGTGAGAGAATAAGTACAAATGAGTTTGTTTTTATTATCTCTCTTTAATATCTGATCAGAGGTGTGTCTAGTGTATGCATTGAAAGATTATCAAGAGTAGGCTACTTTAGGATTAGGAAATTGTCAATTTTCACATTAATTGGTCCAAACAAAAAAATAAATGTTTGGCTTTTAAGCCCAAATGCCATTATGTGCCCTAAAAACTAAAAACACAGACTGAAAACAGTCAAGGAAGAGCTTGTGCCTTTTGGAATATTAACAGTGCTCATTTGCACTTGAAACAAAATTCAACTGACAGAAAAAATTAAGTCTTTTGAAAAGATAAGACCAACTATCAACTTTGGCAAATTAACCATTTTTATGCAGAAAAATGATCATGTTTGCCCTCTCAGGAAGGATACGAGATCTTTAATATATGTTAAGAGTTATTATATGATTGCGCTTTTACTCTGAAAGGGCAACGTGATGATGTCACTACGTTAAAGTGAATGAACCCTTTCCTTGTAGGTCCATGGAAGGAACGCCTTAGGTCAAACTGTCACGTTGCATGTTGTTGTTGAACTGTCAGTCATGTAGGCTATTCAAGAAGAGAATAAATTCGCCAGAAAGGCTAAAAGAGAATGTATCGCTTTGCTTATTCTTCACCACGCCAGCGACGAGGAGTCACCGCTCCATCTCAGCTTTACAATGTAGTATGCTGTTCTTATGTGCGGCGCGCTGCTTTAGTATATGATGGCCCGTCATCAGACACGCGTAGCGGATGGTTTTATAGGTTACACATCGATCGCTCCATCAAGTAATCTAAGGCAGAGCTTTTTATATCGGACAGAGAGCGTTATTTTAAGTGTGTCTTACTGTCTTTATAAAGTGTCTTGTAAAACGTTTCCTTATCACCGGACCGCCGAGTCCCGCTGTGTGTTGTTTTGGGTTCGTCTAGAACAGCTGATGAACGAGAGTAAACAGCGGGCCTTTGGCAGCGGTCTAGAAATCCTTTTTCCTTTGCTTTATGCTGCTCTCGCCCTTTTTATGTATCTCCCTCTTTCACTTGCCCACACCAAGGCCTATACACACGTTAATTCTCATACATTTTATGTTCAAATCCAAGTGATGGGCAATTCTGGTGCCGACTAGTAAGGCAGCGGACGTTTAAACGTTTAACCGTCAGGATCGCAGTCTGCGCGCTTCCTTGTGCTTGTGCACGGGTCGTTTGACGAAATGGAAACCTTACAATTATTGGAAGTGGCCATATTGTCGCCTTTTCACGTTAAATACAACCAAGCTTTAGAGCGCTTCTGCATCAATGCCATGTTTGCTGCGTTCTGAACCAAAACAAAGCAGCACGTGTCTGAGGTCATGACGCATTTGCAACAAGTGGAACCGATAAGCGGAATCGTTAAGCAGGCATGTTAACGATTCCAAGGAATTGTTTCACTCGGCACCGGTTCTAAACAAGAACCGGTTCTCCATTCCCATCCCTACTGGTTACTGACCAATCAAACATGCTGCCATAATCTGGGATAGTGGGTTCACTTCAGTGTGTCTTTGTGTTTACTAGTTGTGTGTATGCTCCTTGTCTGTGTGTATGCTCCTTGTCTGTGTGTATGCTCCTTGTCTGTGTGTATGCTCCTTGTCGTGCTTATGTTCTTTTTAGGGCTGTCAAACGATTAACATTTTTAATAAGATTCATCACAGGATTCTGTGGATTAATCACGATTAATTCTACCATTCGAAAATTGACCATTTTCTCTGTATATTGTTGTATGAATGGAAAGATAAAGGACATAAGGTGAATATATACATTTAAAGGTAGTTTTTTATTCATTGAAAATAATTGAAAAATAAATACTGCAAATTAATTATATCAACTAAAACATATGCTACCGCACCACACTTCAATTTGGCTGTCTCTATTCCTATGTCTTTGAGCAAATATAGCATATGCTATAGAATGGCATTTATTTGGTAAATCCATGGTTTTGCATTCCTGAATACAACCTGATTGCAGTTTGTGTGTGTGTGTAGAAAAGGCCCCAATCTTCATAAGTTACTGTTTGATATTTATAACAGTGTGTTAAGATGTTTTATTCAGTGTGGATAACTGTCAGTTAGGGCCGTGACGTCAGTCGGCCGGAGAGTCTGTTTAGTAAGTTTCCTTTCTCTTCTCCCTCGGTCGGATGTGTGAGCGTTGCCGCAGTAATCGATCATTCCACATGGAAACGTGTTTATTTAAGTTTATGTGAATCACCCGTGTGTGAGTAAGTAGCCTACATGCAGTCCCGATCGCTGTTATATAGTTTATGCATGTTATTAACGGCCGCGATTGATGACGGTGATGTGGTTTACCGGCATGCATCACATTCATGTCTTAAACTCCTGGACTCTGTTTTTCACTCTGCTTTAAGGTTCATCACAGGAGATGCTTATGACACACACCATTGTCTTTTATATGAAAAGGTTGGGTGGTCCTCCCTTAAAGAGAGACGTGACGCACATTGGCACATTTTTATTTACAAAGCCTTGACCGGGAAGCTTCCTCGTTATTTAACAGAAATGCTGCAAATTTCAGATGGGCTTTATCAGACCCGCTCCACTGACATGCTTATGCTTTATGTCCCACAAGCCCGGTCTGAGCTGGGAAAGACAGCTTTTAGCTTCAGTGCCCCCGACTCCTGGAACAACTTACAGCAACAAATTAAACTAAATACCTTCATATCTTTTAACCAATTTAAACAAACTATCTTAAATCTGCCAAACTCTACCTGTAACTGTTTTAATTAGACTATATTGTACTTTCACCCATTTAATTTTAATTGCTGCCACTCTTCACCACTATGTAAATGTTTAATTTTTTTTCTCTTCACCTGTTGTTGTGTATTTGATGTTTTTGCATTGAATATTGTTTATGCAATGTTGTTTTTCCTTTGAATTTGCTTTGAACTCGACATCATTGTAAATGAGGGTCACCCCTCAATTGGTCTCTCGAGGATAAATAAAAGTTAAATAAAATGAAATGATTCGGGGTCGCAACAGCTGTTGTAACGTCTCCTCACGAGCGGAGTTTAAGCCAATGTTTCTTTTCCTGCGATCTATGCTGCTGTGTCTGTGAAAGAAGGAAAATAAAGAGCGGATAAACCATACTCCTCCTCTCCTTGTCTCATGCTTATAGTCTGACGTTTTTGGCCCTAAGTGGTGTTCTGGCCGACACCTCTGAAGTGAAGCCAGTGATAGCCTACAAGCAGATCAGCGCGGTACTGGTACATCCACCAGTTTCTTCCGCTACAGTGTGTGTGTGTGTTTGTACGCACAACCACGTTCTATGGGAATGTTCATTTGTAACTTCATATGTCCATGGGTGGGCTGCACAGGGCGGATCATTCTGCACATGCGTTAATTGTGTTGAAAAAAGTAACGCCGTTAATTCCAGAAATGAATCACCCTGCGTTAACGCGTTCATTTTGACAGCCCTAGTTCTTTTGTCTGTGTTGAAGTGCTTATGTGTTTTAATGTGCTATATGTTCATGCTCTTTTATCTGTCTGTTTGCTACTTTATGTTGTTAACACGCCACCAACATGTTATGGGCTGGAATAGTGGACGTGTCATTTTACTTGTCTGTTCTTGTGTCATTTTGTTTTGTGTTGTATCTGTAGTTTTTATTGTTATCCTTTACAGAGCACCTATTATGCTTTTTCATCTTTTCTGACCTATAAATGCTGTTATAATGTTATACAGTCATGCTAAATGATACCAAAGTGTCAGATAATGACATACATGCATTTTAGACGTATTCCCTGCTTACTGTCTGGGGTGGCTGCAGGTGGCTGTGCACAGCCTCAACACTCCGATGCCATTGGCTGCAGCCTAGTGTCTAGTTTCCTGGATTTTATCTACGTAGATAAAGTGGATTCTCCATGTATGGTCATGCTGCTACACCGGCAGTCTGCTCAGTGTAGTGAAACAAGGGGGTGTGTCTGTTGCTATGCAGTTACCGGCCTTCTCTGATTGGCCAGGTTCAAACAGAGTGCAGAGGGACAGAGCGTTTTTGCAGAGAGGCTAAACTGCAGTACCAAAGTTAGACTGAAAAATAGCATAATAGTTCCTCTTTAAGCTATCAACCTGCCAGGGACTACAGGTGGAAATGAGCCTGCATGGCTAAATCTGGTACATTTTCATTTTGATCTCTGGTGCTCAATTTTATTAATGTTCGCTGTCCCTTTTTAAATAAACAAATCTAAACAATTAAATACAAAATACTACGTCAAGTGTGTTTAACATCTTTATAGGTTCCCCTAGACGAACAAATGAAGTGACTCCTGGGTTCTACTCTACAAGCCACTAATGGATATCCTAGCACCTAGGGCTGTGTGCACGTGTAACTGGTTAGTAAATTATAACCGTTTAGGAAAAATCAATAAATATAAAAAAAAATAGGTTTTGAAAATGACTTCAAAGTGTTCTGGAAACACGCATAAATTCATTTCAAATAACAAATACACAAACTATTTGACATTTTTGTAACAGTTCACACCCCTACTAGTAATCACACCAAGTGCACACTCCAGTTATAAGGCGCATGTGCATATATCTGCAACCTTGGTGTGGTTGAAGATATTTTCACTGGTTGTAAAAACAAATAGCTAATCAGCCAATCACATGGTGACTTTGAATGTGGCATAGTTGATGGTGCACGGCTGGATGGATCCATGCTTTCATGTTGTTTTTAATGCCAAATTCTGACGCTACCATCTGAAGTTCTCAACTGAAGTCAAGACTCATCAGACCAGGCAAGATTTTTCCAATCTTTTATTGTCCAATTTTGGTGAGCCTTGGCAAATTGTAGCCTCAGTTTCCTGTTCTTAGCTGACAGGAGTGGCACCCGGTGGGGTGTTCTGTTGCTGTAGCCCATCTGCTTCAAGCTTGGTCATATTTTGTGTTCAGAGACGGTATTCAGCATACTTTGGTTGTAACGAGTGGTTATTTGAGTTACTGTTGCCTTTCTATCATCTCAAACCAGTCTGCCCATTCTCCTATGACCTCTGACACCAACAAGGCATTTTCGTCCACACAACTGCCGCTCACTGGATATTTTTTCTTTTTCGGGCCATTCTCTGTAAACCCTAGAGATGGTTTGGACTGAAAATTCCATTAGATCAGCGGTTTCTGAGATACTCAGACCAGCCCATCTAGCACCATCAACATTGCCATGTTCAAAGTCACTTAAACCCTCTTTCTTTCCCATTCTGTTGCTCGGTTTTAACTTCAAATAGTTGTCCTGTCCAGGTCTACATGCCTATATGCACTTAGTTGCTGCCATGTGATTGGCTGATAAGTTGTATGTGTTAACAAGAAATTGAACCACTGTACCCAATAAAGTGTCCGGTGAGTGTATATCTATAGCTATTGGTAATTGTTACAACTCGTCAAGCTCCCTGTTCTCTGGTGCCTTCTGTGTGGTTACTGGCCCCACCCTAATGTGTGTGACCTGTGTCTCCAATGTCTTTGAGTATTAAAGTCCTTGTCTTCTTTTCATCTGTTGTAAAATCCTAACGATTCCCATCCCTACTGCCGACCCTGACTGCACATCTCTGCCTCACTCATACTCTGTCTTTGTATTTCTGTCTGTCTGTCGCTACAGAAACAAAAAGGAACAAAGAAACCTAAACCTCACCGCTGTCAACAGTGTAAGAAAGAGTTCATATCGAGGTCGGCCTTAACGACTCATCAGAGAATCCACACTGGAGAGAAGCCGTACAGCTGTGACCAATGTGGGACAACCTTCACTACATCAGGAAACCTCAAACGCCACCAACGTATTCACACTGGAGAGAAGTCGTACAGCTGTGACCAATGTGGGGAAACCTTCGCTCAATCAGGATCCCTCAAAGACCACCAACGTATTCACACTGGAGAGAAGCCGTACAGCTGTGACCAATGTGGGACAACCTTCAATCAATCAGGAAACCTCAAAGTCCACCAACGTATTCACACTGGAGAGAAGTCGTACAGCTGTGACCAGTGTGGGGAAACCTTCACTACATCAGGAAACCTCAAAGTCCACCAACGTATTCACACTGGAGAGAAGCCATACAGCTGTGAGGACTGTGGCCAGAGATTCACCCAGCTAAGTTCTTACAATAGACACAGAAACATCCACACAAAGGAAAAAATCTACCCATGTCAGGAATGTGGGAAAGTCTTCAGTTCCTCCGGCTCATACCATCGTCATGAGCGTAGCCACACTGGACTCAAAGAGTACCAATGTCAACACTGTGACAAACGGTTCTACTCATCGTCTGAACTCTCACAGCATGAGAGAATCCACACTGGACTCAAAGAGTACCAATGTCAACACTGTGACAAACGGTTCTACACATCGTCTACCCTCTCAGTGCATGAGAGAATCCACACTGGACACAAACCGTACTGTTGTGACAAATGTATGAAAAGCTTCACCCAAAACTCTCACCTGAAGAAACACAAGTGTGTTTAAACTATCAGTTATTATCAGAGTTATTAAGGCATCAGCAAACCATTATATACTGTTTCCGTTTGTCATAGATCAAAACATGAAGGTGAGAGATTGAATTAGGATTTTTTTTTCAGGATATGACATTGTGAATATATCATGTAATAAATGCAGAGCCCTGTTTTCATGTGAAATTCCACCTGTCAATGTGGATAAAAAGATTCTGTTTTAGACCCTCATTCATCTGAGTAAACCCATTTCCAAGAGTTTATCTGACCCCATCAGAATAATTCTTTTACATTTTGATTTGATGAGGTCTGTCGTGTCAAATGTTATAATAGTTATGTCGTTTTTGAAATGTTTTAACAGCTCTGCATGCAGTTGTCTTTCTATAGTTTGAAACCATTTATTTTCTTTATTTGAATCAATTTAAAGTTGTATTCAATAATGCATATGTTTATTCTAACTGTTTTATTTAGAAAATTAATCTCCTGTTAAACTCATGTGGATGCTGAAAAGCTGACTCTAAACCGTAGAGTTGAATGAGTATGAACTAGGGCTGCACAATATATCGAATTTTCATCGCGATGACGATATTGGCTTCCCACGATGACGTGTACATGAATGTGCGATATTTTAAATGTGTGCTCAGCTGCGAAGCAAATCAATCACTCCCCAAACCACTCGCTGATCATGTGCCTGTCCATGCTCCAACCTGGCAACCCCAGGTTCCCCGAGAGCTGTCAATCAAAGTCCAGTGGCTCCGCCCCCAAAGTGTGAACAATTTTCTGCCCACGCGCAAAGAAGCAAGCTGCTGCTTATCGCGCGAGCGAGAGCAGACATCTGCGCTTGTGAAATCACATACATCCCCTTGTTAGTCTCTTTTTTTTTGTGTGGGGCCGGATTTATAACCCATTATTACGTGGGTAATATTACACTTCTTAGGTCTGTTATGTCCAGCAAGACAGACCGCTGTCAAGAGTATAGCCTAATGTATAGCGAACGGGTCACCTAAGGACCTACGTCATAGTTTTGATGGATAGACGTCCACAAACAGGGCTACTCGTTCAGAAAACAATGGAATACTTTTTCAACACGACTTTGCATGTATCAGGAGAGCAGGGAACACAGGAGTCATGGTTAATGTCCGACAGGACTCCAGCAAGACGACGTGAGTACGTTTGGCCGCATATTGACAGTTAGCCTATACAGTAACTTCAGGCTGCAGCCCGCCATGTAAATGTTCGGCAGTCATTTTCTCCGTGAATTGTGTTATTGATTTTGGGGGCTATTGCTTTGTTAGCTAGATGGAGCTCTTGTTAAATATGTTGGCCGATTACATTTACTATTTGTACAGTTTGCGAGTCTTGAGCTTGAGTTGTGTTAGCAAAACAGTAGCTCTGTGGCTAACAGCTGAGCCTTCAGTCAGCTGAAGCATACAGTCTAGCTGGGCGAGTAGACTATTCCACCGTTGCTAGTTCGTATCCTTGGTAGTTCCTATTTACTGGCGTACTGAACTACGTTTTCATTACATAAGAACTTAGTGGGTTTGCAATGACTATTCCAGTTATTAGACAAGCTCTCAGGGTTGCTAATAACTCCATACAGTCAGTGCCTCAGCGTACACACGACCTGAAGCGAAGATGAAACCTCGCGTTGGGAGTAAAGGCATGAGAGGCAGCAACATTTAACTAACGTGTTGCTGAGTGTTACCTGCCACTTAAATTCCGACATAGTAGAGCCATATTGGTTGTGATTTATTTTGACAGGGCGCAGCTCATAATATACTTATTTAGTTATACATTGTGGGCACAATTTTATTTAGTTCAAAATCAAGTTTTATACACATCCATCATGCAGGTACAATGAATGGAGTAAAATATTTTATATTTTGCTATTAGGAGATGCAATGAGGTCAGGTGAGGAAACAAAGATGTGTTATTCAACAGAAATGTAGCACAAGGAAAAGTTAACCCTTGTGCCCTCCTCGCCCATTTTTGTACATTTTTGAAGACTTTTTTTTTTGATTTGGTGATAATTTTTGCTGTGGTAAAGCTTTTGGCATGATTTTTTGCAGGAACTATTCTTTTGAGTCAAATTTTTGAAATCCAATATCCTTTACTCTTAGATGTCTTTTATACTCTGTCAGTAAATTTACTACCCTCTCAGCACCTTCGACCCAAAAATGTCCACGCTCACAAAAAGTGCTATTAAATCATCATACATCAGTATTTTTTTCTACTTTTTTTTGCTTACATCTCTTAAACAACTTCTTACCGGCTCAAAACTACTAAACATTCAATAATTTTCAGGATTTTAACCCATTAAATGCCAGTTTAAGTATTTGAATTATTTCAATATTTTTGACAAAAAAACACAAAAAGTTAATTATTTTCCATAATACAAATAGTAGGGGGATGTGGCATTAATGGTGATTGGAGTCTTGGATATGTCAAAGATTAGCAACAAAATTAATTTGATTGCATTAGTATTTTTTATGTAGTGCCAGATGAAACATTAAGCACCCTCTCAGCACCTTCGACCCAAAAATGTACACACACATAATCTGCAATAAAATCCTCATACATCAATATTTGTTTCTGATTTTTTTTGCTTGAATCCCTTAATCAACTTCAGCCCTGATCAAAATGACCAACTATTTGATACATTTTAGGATTTTAACTCTTTAAATGCCACTTTAATTATTAGAAGTATTTATCATTGATAAAAAAACACACAAAAAGTGAATTATTTTCCATATAATAAATAGTAGGGGGATGAGGCATTAGTGGTGATTAGAGTATGGGATATGTCAAAGATTAGCAACCAATTTGATTTGATTGCATTAGTATTTTCTATGTAGTGCCAGATACTCCTTCGAGGCAGAAAGTGCCCCATCCACTTCCATTGAAAACCACCTTTTTTAATCTCATTGCATTTCTACTATTAAACCATGCATTTTGTAATGTTAGCATTTCATTTAGAAGAGAAGCAGTCATATTTGACATTTTTACTGTATTCCACTAGATTTAACTATTTTCCCATTGTAGGTCCATGCATGAAATTCTTGTATTTTTGACCGTTCTTATATGGAGCAGTGTGACTACCAGGGGAGCCCAATAGCTTTTCTGTCTGTGTGTGTGTGCGTGTGTGTGCATGTGTAAGAGTCAGTGTGAAACTGTAAGCATGCACTGATCATTTCAGGGGTGAAAAGGGCATCTTTTGAAGGATGTGTGTCATGTGAGGTGCTTGAGTAAAACATGGCCTTCTGCCTTTGATGTACTCAAAAACAAAAAGGAAAACAACAGTTAGTGTGTTTATGCACCTGAATGCTTTCACAGCTATCGTGCAGCCCTAGTATGAACTTTTCTGAGAAACTGAAAATGTCCTTTAATTGTCTTGGAGCTAAACTACAATCCTAGTTTGGATTGATTGAAATATTTATAGAAAGACATGAAAAATGTTTTTAAAAGTGTGAAATAATCCTTTAATGGGCAGAGTCACCCATCCTTAACCATATCTTCCATCATGTATTGCCAATCATATATTTGTTGGTATCAAAATGATTCTGCAGCTGGATCGAGTGGTATTTGCCAGTATGAACTGGTAAATACCACAGGATATGAGTGGCATGTCAGTGGCAAAACGGTAGGGGCCAGTAGGGAATGGTAAATACCATTAATATTAGTGGCATGCCACTTTTGTAAAATGGTACTACCACTAATATTATAGAACCAGTTAGATTAGCCAGACGCTATATTTCATGGGAGGGGGGGAACGTTTGTTTTGCGCCACAGTTCAGCTTAGACTCGGCCGTAATGCTGCTGCACACACACACACACAGACACCACACACGCGCTGCATGTCAGAGACGAGGGGCGCTACCAAAAAGACGAGAGGAGCAGTTGCAGCATTTAGAGACACATGCGCGCACATTTATTTACATTAAATCGCAATCGCAGTCATTTGTGCAGTTATGTAAAATGTTTCACTAAGGAAAATGACAGAAAAAGTAACGCACAGTGACTTTGATGAGTAACTTTAATCTGATTACTGGTTTGGAGATAGTAACGCGTTAGATTACTCCTTACTGAAAAAAGAGGTCCCGGCATCACTGGCTGTACACAGCAGGCAACAGACATACATTCTTTCTTTCTATGTAAACTCGCCGCGCGGCGATGTGCAGTGTGTTGCCACCTTTAGAGCCAGCTAGTGTCTGGGGGTCAAAGCTTAGGAAAATCAGAACCAGCGAGAACAGCCTGGGACTCAGAACACAGGAGAAGACCCAACTGGATTATAAGATCAGCCTGTCATACTCTACAACTAGGCCTACTCTACATTCCAGCCCTGAAGGTTACAGGGACAGATGAGATGGTGCCCTTTCCGTGTGGTTGCCCCAGGTCGTCTTCCTGGTGTTTTTCCTTGGCATGATGGCTTTTTTACAATGTGTATGACATTAAAATAAAACATATGTTACGTAATATTACATTAAAATATGTTTAAGACTAAACTTAACTTGTGCATCATGGTGGGGGAAAGTGAAACAGTGGCTCACTTTCCCCCACAGCATTTGGCTCACTTTCCCCCACCACCACAATTTGAGAAAAAACTACCTCTCTTAGCATTTCAGGCTAATCTTCAGTTATCAGCATCACATGGTTTCATATGTTGGTAGTTCATCAACACGTATGATAGAAGTTTTTCTACGTGAATACATTTGCTTTGGCAGAAGAGTTGAAAAAAAATTTACTTTTACATGCAAAATACCTATTTTGGTGAAAAAAACATGCTTACCACAGCACCATGAGGTCCTCTCTTTCAGGGCCATGGGGAAATGAGAGGGGCTTGAAAACATATATCTCACATGACCACAAATGTTTTCGTTGCCTAGATACAGGGGGTGGCTCACATTATACGATGCCTCAGATTCCCCCGTTCTCCCCTATAAATTATTATATATATAATTATTTATTTATATTTATATTTTTATATACTATCTATGCAATAACCCTACTATTTTTTTACGTTGTCTCCTTGCACTTCCTTGTGAAATCCTCCGCAGGGATTCTCGAGCAAGCGCAGAAGCAAACTCCGATATGCGTTATCCGATCCCTGTATACATGCAGAGAGAATGCCGACTATGAACGAGTTATCTAGGTGTTCTTATCCGACTTCGCTTGTCCGTTAATTTGCCGATTTGTGTCCGAAGTAGATCGGATAAAGGTGTTTACATGCAGTTTAAAAGTCCTGTTGAAGTCTTATTCCTTTATTTACTCGATTATGAGTCTGCATGTAAACGCACTGAGTGTTGCCTCCTGCCTGGACAGGTTGGTATCATAAGAAGTGTGGTTGACTTGGAGCTGCTTTGTTATGATCATGTGTTCCCTTTTTAAACAGTGTAGTGTGGATATGAGGGGACTGGAACGCAGGGTTGATTAATACAGTCAGACAGCGACCCCCGCAGGCCAATGGGCGTCACTACAGGAATAACACAGACACTTTCTCTCTCTCACACACACACACACAGACAGACACATACAGACAAAGACAGACAGACAGTCAGACAGACAGACAGACAGACAGACAGGGGAGGGACCAAAGAGAACAAGTGGAGCGGTTGAGGTATTTGGATTCGAATCTCTACCCCAACTGTCATTTTCTTCCCAAATTCTCCACCCCAGCTTTAATGAACCACAGACCCATGTCTCCTATAGTGGAGCATTGTGGAGCAAATGCAGTGTTCGTTTTGTCTGAAGTAGTGCATGTTGTGTCAGTTTAATATATACAAATACATTCATTCTTATCGTGTTTATTAAGATGAAAATAGGCTCTAACCTAAATCTGTTCTGAAACTCTTTGGACTCTAATGTGTTGGTTTTTAAAGAGAAGCAAAAATAATCCTAAACATATTTGCTAGATAAAACATATTATACAAAACATCATAGTTTTATATCAGTAATCAACTAGCATGATATTTATATGTTGAAATGATATCTATTATTATATCCCGTTCACCTGCAGTGTCTCGACTTTGACCACTGGGTGGTAGTAATGCGCTCAGCGTCTACACTGACGGAAGTCTATATCAAGGAGAATCTGGTTAGGATCTGCGCATGCGTGGTATTTTCTCACAACACTGGAAGATTCAGCAGACAACGCAAGCCTCTTCACCGTCTCATCTTTATTTATCAGGTTGGTAATGTTTCTAAACCTCACCGTGATTGTTGTAGTTTGTTAACGAAAGTTGAGAGATCGTTTTAGTTTAAGGTAATGTAGTGGAATGAGCGGAGTTTGTCTTACTTTTACAAAAGTGTAACTGCCAAATAACAAACATGGCGGCGCCTCCCTTTACTGTTTACTGTTAAGGCTCTTTCCCGCTACATTGTACCGTCAACTCGCCTCTGGTACAGGTACTGTTGTATAGGTCGTTTTCTATCACAAGATGGTGGTCGTTATTATCTTTCAAACTCCCATCAGGACATCAGGGTTCTCAACTTTTGGAAATTGTTTAGAGTGAGACAGAAGCGGATTTCCCATGCGAGCGCGCGAAGCGCGCGAGCAAAATTTTATTGTGTGTTTATTTATTAATTTAAAGCATAATAATGGTTTTTAACACAAGTTCAGTTCAATATAATTTCTTTGTTTTCGTTAAAATATAGCCTATTGTAGTAATTTTATGATGAAAGTATAACTGGATTAATACCAAATGCCAGACTAGTGAGATGGGTGTAGGCCTAGGGTAGTTCTTCGGGGTAGTTATTTCAGTAAAACTCTTAGTTCAGTTCAGCAAATATGGATACTGGATATAACTGATGCTCGCTGTTGTAGCTTCGAGTGGCAGATTTTGAGGCCTTCAAGGATAGAGGTTTTCTGGCTCCCACTTGAAGCACTGTGGCTCCACACCAGCCATTTAGACCATCATAATGGAGGACAATGTTCCTTCTAGGGCTAGTCTGTTTCTGGTGCTGGTGAAGACCAACCATGGAGAAGACTCTTTCGGCGTCCGCATTTGAATGTGGGAGCACTAAAACCAACTTGGCCCCTCAACTAGTAGGTGAAAAATCGAAAAGCAAGTGCAAAACAAAAGCATTATTAGTTATGTCTTATGGGCTTCATGAGGGGCCTCTAAGGCCCCCACACACATACAGGAATAAACTTTCTACATGTAAATTCTATACTGTTCATAAAAAGTAGCTTTCCACCCTGTATCTGTTGCAATGGGCCCCTCCATCATAGAACATGGGTCTGCAGACCAATCTTCTGAAATGTTTTTAAAGTTGCAGAGTAAAGAGTGCTGCCTGTTTAAGAAAAATAATGTTCCTTCTGCAGCTCAAGATTTGATTTAAATCTAAATTTTCCAGATTGATTTTTCAGATTGATGCATTTTACTTTAAAACTGTACCAATTTTCTTCCAGGGGGGCATGCCCCCGGACCCCCCAACAAGGTACAGGATATCTCCCACAGTATCCCAAAATCCTGTGGGAAACACTGACTCCCTTAATATGTTTATGCCAGTAAACGTATGTATCTTTGCGGAAAAGTCAATGTAACTGACTGGATAGGGAGGGGGGCGGGGGGGCTTTAAGAGTCTGGGCCTATTATCTCATAATCCGTCTATGAACCAACTAGTTTCCACAATCTTTTTTATTTTTGCGGGGAGCATGCACAAGCATTATTCATAGAAAAAAATAAAAAATAAATGTGGGGGGCCCCCACACAGGGTCTTGAAACGGGCCCCGAGATCGTTAGGACCCCCCCTGCACGCTTGTCGTGTAGCCTGACGAAACGCTGCGCCTTCTCTCTGCCCGCTCGGCTCTCGCAGAATGCATTAGTGGGCGCAACAAACGCCACGGCCCGTGTGAAACGGCCTTAACTACTGAACGAAGGAAATCAAATTAGTTTTTCCTCAAAAAAACTAATGAGTTTTTCCCCAAAAAACGGGACAAATTGTGTCCCGGGAGAGATTTTTCTTTCCTCGGGACAGCTGGTGAAAAAAGAGAACAATTTCGGGAAAAACGGGACGGGTGGCAACCATAGATAGTATAAATAAGGTGGCAACACTAGGTGATGGTGGTGAAGGCCAGGATTTATCGAAGCTATAGGCTATATATAAAAAAAATGTTTGGCAGAGTTATAATTTGCGTGAGAAATGCAAGGTGTGGCGTGGAGCGTGTGAATTGCCTGAAATGCGTGTGTCTCACTCTCATTGCGTGAGGGTTGAGAACCCTGGGACATGTAGCCTACAGTATTAGCCTCAGCTTGTCTTACACACAGCAGAGTCTCAGAGCTACACCGCCCATATCTGGAGGGAACTTTTACTAAAGGCTCCTGCTCTTTCATACGTAATCACAACACAAGGAAACCTTTCTGTGTCGCCAAGGTTCTTCTCTGTATGTTCTGGGTTACACTAGAAGACATTGATGGGACATTTAGAGAAGTAATATTAACGGCAGCATACATAGCCATACCCAGAAGTAGAGGGAGAATGAAGATATGGGGGACAGAGGAATGCAGCACAGCTGTTAAAGACAGGAATAGAGCGTTTAGAATGTTAAAGAGAACTCATACTCTTCAGAATATAATTGATTTATAAACTTATTTATGATACTTATGATACTAACTTATTATAAACAGATAGGATTTAGGCCAATAGGGAAAGGTTATGAAGGACAGACAGGGATATGTCTCTTATTACAGAAGCTATTCTGATGTAGGGAGCACATGAGGTCAACCTTGTCAGCTACTAGCAGTTGTTGCTGTCAATCTCCCTGTTGCAACACATGCATAGCTGCAACACACACACACACACACACACACACACACACACACACACACACAAACACACACACACGCACAAGCACACACATGTAGTTGCCTAATCACTCACACACACACACACACACACACACACACACACACACACACACACACACACACACACACAGACATATCTGATCTGCTCCTGTTGCTTCGTTAGAATGTAGCCGTTAACTGTGACCTGACTGCTGAAATGCCATGTGATGTCTGCAACTTCAATAAGCCAGCCATCTTTGAGAACTCCAAACTCCGCCTTCCTCTTGATTCTCGGCCGACCTTAAATTAAAGTAGTGAACTAGGAAACCCAGTATATTATAAAAAAGCTCTGGCTCAGGTAAGAGAAGTCTCTCTCTCCATGCAGTGTGTAGTACTAACCTAGTGTCTCTCTCTCTCTCTCTAGTAGTGAAGAAGGCAAAGAAATAAAGTTGGAGGGAGTTTTGTAATAACACAGGCAGGTCAACTCCTATAAGTACGGTATGGGGAATGTAGAAAAGATGAGGGGGGTTCAGAGAGTTGCTGTACCCAGTGCTAAAAGATGCAGAGAAGACAGCAGTGTCCAATGAAGATAAGGCAGAAATAGTGTCTATAAACAGTGGCACACAGGAACTAAAGGCCATCTACACAATATAGAGTCCAAAGTAGGAGGAAGGGACATCTGAGGAAGGAACTCCAGAGAACAAACCATCATTACAAGACTTAGATTAGGGCAAACAGGGTTAAACAGGACTGTGCATCTTATAGGTAAGCATCCATCAGGATCAGGCAGCTGTAATGTAGAATCAGAAACAGTTGAGCATGTCATTTGCCCTGAGGTCTGAAGAGAACAGGGAACAGTTAGTAACGTATGAATATAACGTATTATATTCATACAAATGAGTTGTATTTATTTCATTTCATTTCTTTCATTTATTCCTTTAACACGAGGTGCCACCCGCCAGTAAAACAAAACCAAGAAGAAGAAGAAGCACGTCCTGTCTGATCAAACGTCAGAGAGCTCGACACACAAACACCTTCTCTGGTTACTATCTGCTGCCACCGAGGAAGAAGCATGAGTTCTCCACAAACGGTGACTATACACTTCAGTGTTTCCCCTAGAATTTACTTTAGGCCCGGTGGTAAGAGCTGATAAAGAGTATGCGCGCCGCGTGCGTACAAAATTTCTAGAAGAAATTGACCAAAACGAACCCCATTTGGGATGAGCCTCTTTTGACAGCCCGTTAAACATGAGGGCATAGGGTTATGTTTTCACATTCAGTACGTTTGTACATGTGGTGTTTCTCACAGGATTTTTAGATCCTGCTGGGTGAGAATGGACCTTCTAGGAGGGTCTGGGGGCATCCCCTGCAGAAGAGAACCTTCTGGTGCACTTTGAGAGGTGAACTCTGATTAATTCTGTGCTCTGTAAACAGCTGTCATATGTCCTGCCTATAACTATTTTCTGTAATAATTTGGAGACACAAGCCATGTAAACTATTCAGGAAAAACACGTGGATTTCAATAAAAAACAATAAACACTAAGATCTAATATAGACAGCTCCTGTCTAGTAGGCTACTCATTTCTGGAATAATCTGAATCACCTAACCTTGAAGCTAGCCTATTGATTTATTTATTTTTTTAATGCAAATAGCCTTGTTGAAAATAAATGAATTAACATAGGCTACACATCATGATTAGCCTATCAACATGTGTGCTACATAAGGCAAATTCCCTTTTCCGACCATTATATTTCATCTAGCCTATTCCTCAATTTAAAACATAAAAATAAAGTAGCATTGAAAATACAAATAGGGCTACAATAGCCAGCTGTTTTCAAGATAACTTAACAGTTAAAACAATAAGTAAATTAATATGTCCCTTGAACCTAAATGAATGCTTTTCTGAGAATGTCAAATGCAGTAGCAGTGTGGCACTTCTGTAAACTTACTGAAACGAGTGCATGCCGTTTTTTTCTGCGCTGTCTCTGCTGTTGATACAGATTGGGTGTGTTACCACGGCGACGTAGCGATTTTAACTTTCTAAGTTTTGCTCAGCACTTTTTCCTGTTCAACGTCCCTGTTACTGAGTCCTTAATATCTCCATAGAGCAGGCGCTGCTTTTATTTTTGCCACTAGTTCAGCGTTTGCTTGCTAGTCATGCTCCTGCTCTTTGGCTTCCGTGTTTAACAAGTGCGCACCGAATGCACACGCGCATCGCCGTGAGCACACACACACACACACACACAAGCAGACACACAGATCAGCTGATGGGATGATCAAACGAGAGGTTGTAAAGACAGGCCGACAGTGCCGCGCAGACGCTCGCAAATGATTATTACGGAATCAATGGAAAATGTATTTAAAAAAAAATATATAAAAATATATACATTTTTTTTTATGTCAGGCTGCTGTTGGCCTGGCGGGGGGTCCCGTTGGCCTGGCGGGGCCGCCTGTATAATGGTAGGGGAAACACTGCAGTTCATATCACTATGGTGTTATAATGACAGCTTGCTGATTTTGTACTTAACATATCATGTTGCAGTTAAAGTATAAGTTGTGGGCAGTGAATTCTTTATAAAGACAGTTAACTGAATTGTTGTCTAATGTTTGCAACAAAATATAAACTCTCCCACCAGAGCATCCACAAGATTGTGAAATACCATAGAAGAAGTTATTTTGGGCAGTCAGCCTTTTCATATCAAGCAGCACATACTTGGAATACTATACCCACAGAACCAAGGAACATCACATCCTTCTCAGAATCTATTAAACACTGGTTACTGACCAATCAAACATGCTGCCATAATCTGGGATAGTGTGTTTGTCTTTGTGTTTACTAGTTGTGTTTATGCTCCTTGTTTGTGCTTATGTGCTTTTGTCTGTGTTTAAGTGCTTATGTGTTTTAATGTGCTATAGGTTCCCCTAGACTAACAAATGAAGTGACTCCTGGGTTCTACTCTACAAGCCACTAATGGATATCCTAGCACCTAGGGCTGTGTGCACGTGTAACTGGTTAGTAAATTATAACCGTTTAGGAAAAATCAATAAATATAAACCTTTTTTTTATTTTTTAGGTTTTGAAAATGACTTCAAAGTGTTCTGGAAACACGCATAAGTTAATTTCAAATAAAAAATACACAAACTATTTGACATTTTTGTAACAGTTCACACCCCTACTAGTAATCACACCAAGTGCGCACTCCAGTTATAAGGCGCATGTGCATATATCTGCAACCTTGGTGTGGTTGAAGATATTTTCACTGGTTGTAAAAACAAATAGCTAATCAGCCAATCACATGGTGACTTTGAATGTGTCATGGTTGATGGTGCACGGCTGGATGGATCCATGCTTTCATGTTGTTCTTAATGCCAAATTCTGACGCTACCATCTGAAGTTCGCAACTGAAGTCAAGACTCATCAGACCAGGCAAGATTTTTCCAATCTTTTATTGTCCAATTTTGGTGAGCCTTGGTGAATTGTAGCCTCAGTTTCCTGTTCTTAGCTGACAGGAGTGGCACCCGGTGGGGTGTTCTGTTGCTGTAGACCATCTGCTTCAAGCTTGGTCATATTTTGTGTTCAGAGACGGTATTCTGCATACCTTGGTTGTAACGAGTGGTTATTTGAGTTACTGTTGCCTTTCTATCATCTCAAACCAGTCTGCCCATTCTCCTATGACCTCTGACACCAACAAGGCATTTTTGTCCACACAACTGCCGCTCACTGGATATTTTTTCTTTTTCGGGCCATTCTCTGTAAACCCTAGAGATGGTTTGGAGTGAAAATTCCATTAGATCAGCAGTTTCTGAAATACTCAGACCAGCCCATCTAGCACCATCAACATTGCCATGTTCAAAGTCACTTAAACCCTCTTTTTTTCCCATTCTGTTGCTCGGTTTTAACTTCAAATAGTTGTCCTGTCCAGGTCTACATGCCTATATGCACTTAGTTGCTGCCATGTGATTGGCTGATAAGTTGTATGTGTTAACAAGAAATTGAACCACTGTACCCAATAAAGTGGCCGATAAGTGTATATCTATAGCTATTGGCAATTGTTACAACTCGTCAAGCTCCCTGTTTTCTGGTGCCTTCTGTGTGATTACTGGCCCCACCCTAATGTGTGTGACCTGTGTCTCCAATGTCTTTGAGTATTAAAGTCCTTGTCTTCTTTTCATCTGTTGTAAAATCCTAACGATTCCCATCCCTACTGCCGACCCTGACTGCACATCTCTGCCTCACTCATACTCTGTCTTTGTATTTCTGTCTGTCTGTCGCTACAGAAACAAAAAGGAACAAAGAAACCTAAACCTCACCGCTGTCAACAGTGTAAGAAAGAGTTCATATCAAGGTCGGCCTTAACGACTCATCAGAGAATCCACACTGGAGAGAAGCCGTACAGCTGTGACCAATGTGGGACAACCTTCGCTCGAGTAGGAACCCTCAATGTCCACCAACGTATTCACACTGGAGAGAAGCCGTACAGCTGTGACCAATGTGGGGTAACCTTCACTGAAGCAGGAACCCTCAAACGCCACCAACGTATCCACACTGGAGAGAAGCCGTACAGCTGTGACCAATGTGGGGAAACCTTCAATCAATCAGGACACCTCAAAGTCCACCAACGTATTCACACCGGAGAGAAGCCGTACAGCTGTGAGGACTGTGGCCAAAGTTTCAACCAGCTAGGTAATTACAATACTCACAGAAATATCCACACAAAG
The DNA here is from genome assembly GCA_949357725.1 of Hyperoplus immaculatus. Lineage (NCBI taxonomy): Eukaryota > Metazoa > Chordata > Actinopteri > Uranoscopiformes > Ammodytidae > Hyperoplus > Hyperoplus immaculatus. The sequence continues at coordinate 40,744 of CASHTC010000207.1, forward strand.
GAAAAAATCTACCCATGTCAGGATTGTGGGAAAGTCTTCAGTTCCTACATTTCATTCAAGCATCATGAGCGTATCCACACTGGAGTCAAACCACACCAATGTCAACACTGTGACAAACGGTTCTACTCATCGTCTAACCTCTCACAGCATGAGAGAATCCACACAGGACTCAAAGAGTACCAATGTCAACACTGTGACAAACGGTTCTACACATCGTCTGATCTCTCACGGCATGAGAGAATCCACACAGGACACAAACCGTACTGTTGTGACAAATGTATGAAAAGCTTCACCACAAGCTCCTCCCTGAAGAAACACAAGTGTGTTTAAACTATCAGTTATTATCAGAGTTATTAAGGCATCAGCAAACCATTATATAGTGTTTCTGTTTGTCATAGATCAAAACATGAAGGTGAGAGATTGTATTAGGATTTTTTTTTCAGGATATGACATTGTGAATATATCATGTAATAAATGCAGAGCCCTGTTTTCATGTGAAATTCCACCTGTCAATGTGGATAAAAAGATTCTGTTTTAGACCCTCATTCATCTGAGTAAACCCATTTCCAAGAGTTTATCTGACCCCATCAGAATCATTCTTTTACATTTTGATTTGATGAGGTCTGTCGTGTCAAATGTTATAATAGTTATGTCGTTTTTGAAATGTTCTAACAGCTCTGCATGCAGTTGTCTTTTTATAGTTTGAAACCATTTATGTTCTTTATTTGAATCAATTTAAAGTTGTATTCAATAATGCATATGTTTATTCTAACTGTTTTATTTAGAAAATTAATCTCCTGTTAAACTCATGTGGATGCTGAAAAGCTGACTCTAAACCGTAGAGTTGAATGAGTATGAACTTTTCTGAGAAACTGAAAATGTCCTTTAATTGTCTTGGAGCTAAACTACAATCCTAGTTTGGATTGATTGAAATATTTATAGAAAGACATGAACAATGTTTTTAAAAGTGTGAAATAATCCTTTAATGGGCAGAATGAGTCACCCATCCTTAACCATATCTACCTTTAGCAAATTGTTTATGAATATAGTTTCTTTGTTTTCAGCTTGAAGTATTTTTGAATGTTTTAATTGAGCATTATATCATGTTATTTCCAGATTCTTATACTGCTTAAAGTTTTGAGCAATTTTGTAATTTTATTAAATATTGGACTGAATAAATCAAATACATTTCAGCTTTGTTTCTGTGGAACAGATAAAACAGACACATCTGTATTTCACATGCATTTTATTATCAGAGTTATTAAGGCATCAGCAAACAATGATGACTCACTGGATCCCCTGCAGCTTGTATACAGGCCTATCCATTGCTCTATCTATCTATCTATCTATCTATCTATCTATCTATCTATCTATCTATCTATCTATCTATCTATCTATCTATCTATCTATCTATCTATCTATCTATCTATCTATCTATCTATCTATCTATCCATGGCAGTTTGCAAACAGGTCCACAGACGACACCACCCCCTCACCCTCCACACTGGACTCTTTTCAAAGTCTGAGAGAGTGAGCCCCCCCTCAGAGTGAGCACCCCCCTCAGAGAACAAATTTCGAGAGACGCCTAGATCGTTTTCTGGCATTTGGCAGTACCACGGCGACCACTGCCATACCATGGCTTGAGCCGTTCAGTAACGGTAATGCCAGTCCAGAAGTGGTATTCTGTGACCGGCACGCCCCGCCTCCCCCCTATCATTTCACGACAGGTATTGCCTTTACGGCAGAGGCAGGTAAAGCTAAATATAGTTGGTCTTTATTCACACTATATAACAACATAACGCCGTAAATAAATGGATTTATTCATGTCTCTGGTCCTTTCCGTTGTAAGGATATGTGCGATCTGTTTGTTGTTGCTTTTGAAATGACAGATGCTTTATAAAACAGTCGGACTTGCTCCGGTCACGGTAGTTAGCATAGCCTCCTGAGCAGGTCGATAACAGAGAATTAGCCCTGACTACAGAGGCAGGTTGCTATATATAGCAGGGGGTGACACTTTCATCAAGTGCTTGCTTAGCTCAGCTGGTAGGGAGTTCGATTTTGAAACAGTAGACCCGAGTTCGCGTCCCTGCCCAGACTGCTTCTTTTAATTTTTCGACTAGGCATTTAGAATTTTTTCACTATATTTTAGTAGTAGGCCTACAGGTTCCTATCGTTTAACACTGATTCAGTCTCATAAACCTTTTTGTATTATTTGTGTGCCACTGTCACCTGCCATTTATACTAATAATAGTACCTTACAAAGCATAACATTGTCATAAAATCATTAAAAACCTCCATCTTCATTCAATTGTTTCTTACTTATTTTACTTGAATTTTAGTTTTCACACTTTTGACATTGTTAATGTAAGCTTCCATCATGTATTGTTAATGTAAGCTTCCATCATGTATTGTTAATGTAAGCTTCCATCATGTATTGTTAATGTAAGCTTCCATCATGTATTGTTAATGTAAGCTTCCATCATGTATTGTTAATGTAAGCTTCCATCATGTATTGTTAATGTAAGCTTCCATCATGTATTGTTAATGTAAGCTTCCATCATGTATTGTTAATGTAAGCTTCCATCATGTATTGTTAATGTAAGCTTCCATCATGTATTGTTAATGTAAGCTTCCATCATGTATTGTTAATGTAAGCTTCCATCATGTATTGTTAATGTAAGCTTCCATCATGTATTGTTAATGTAAGCTTCCATCATGTATTGTTAATGTAAGCTTCCATCATGTATTGTTAATGTAAGCTTCCATCATGTATTGCCAATCATATATTTGTTGCTATCAAAATGATTCTGCAGCTGGATCGAGTGGTATTTGCCAGTATGAACTGGTAAATACCACAGGATATGAGTGGCATGTCAGTGGGAAAACGGTAGGGGCCAGTAGGGAATGGTAAATACCATTAATATTAGTGGCATGCCACTTTTGTAAAATGGTACTATGGTGACATCACAGAAAGAGAAATGTAGGGTTAGACAGTGAGACCGTAAAACACTCTTTCTGCCTTTTCTCAGGCTAGGATGATCCGATTTCAATTTTCTTTGCACATTTATACTTCATAGGATCTCCGAGTTCAATACACCTTCATATTCCAACCGGATTCTCAAGCAAGCACAGAACGCAAACTCCGATCTGCGATGTGCGAGAATGCCGACTATGAACGAGTTATCTAGGTGTTCTTATCCGACTTTGCTTGTCCGTTAATGTGCCGATTTGTGTCCGAAGTAGATCGGATAAAGGTGTTTACATGCAGTTTAAAAGTCCTGTTGAAGTCTTATTCCTTTATTTCCCCGATTATGAGTCTGCATGTAAACGCACTGAGTGTTGCCTCCTGCCTGGACAGGTTGGTGTCATAAGAAGTGTGGTTGACTTGGAGCTGCTTTGTTATGATCATGTGTTCCTTTTTAAACAGTGTAGTGAATATGAGGGGACTGGAACGCAGGGTTGATTAATACAGTCAGACAGCGACCCCCGCAGGCCAATGGCCTTCACTGCAGGAATAACACAGACACTTTCTCTCTCTCACACACACACAGACAGACACATACAGACAGAGACAGACACACAGACAGACAGGGGAGGGACCAAAGAGAACAGGTGGAGCGGTTGAGGTATTTGGATTCGAATCTCTATCCCAACTGTCATTTTCTTCCCAAATTCTCCACCCCAGCTTTAATGAACCACAGACCCATGTCTCCTATAGTGGAGCATTGTGGAGCAAATGCAGTGTTCGTTTTGTCTGAAGTAGTGCATGTTGTGTCAGTTTAATATATACAAATACATTCATTCTTATCGTGTTTATTAAGATGAAAATAGGCTCTAACCTAAATCTGTTCTGAAAATCTTTGGACTCTAATGTGTTGTAACAAATAAATAAAGATTTAAACTGGCTTCATCCATCATCTAGAATTTTGGTTTTTAAAGAGAAGCAAAAATAATCCTAAACATATTTGCTAGATAAAACATATTATACAAAACATTATAGTTTTATATCAGTAATCAACTAGCATGATATTTATATGTTGAAATGATATCTATGATTATATCCCGTTCACCTGCAGTGTCTCGACTTTGACCACTGGGTGGTAGTAATGCGCTCAGCGTCTACACTGACGGAAGTCTATATCAAGGAGAAATCTGGTTAGGATCTGCGCATGCGTGGTATTTTCTCACAACACTGGAAGATTCAGCAGACAACGCAAGCCTCTTCACCGTCTCGTCTTTATTTATCAGGTTGGTAATGTTTCTAAACCTCACCGTGATTGTTGTAGTTTGTTAACGAAAGTTGAGAGATCGTTTTAGTTTAAGGTAATATAGTGGAATGAGCGGAGTTTGTCTTACTTTCACTAAAGTGTAGCTGCAGAGAAACAAACATGGCGGCGCCTCCCTTTACTTTTTACTGTTATGGCTCTTTCCCGCTACATTGTACCGTCAACTCGCCTCTGGTACAGGTACTGTTGTATAGGTCGTTTTCTATCACAAGATGGTGGTCGTTATTATCTTTCAAACTCCCAGCAGGACATGTAGCCTACAGTATTAGCCTCAGCTTGCCTTACACACAGCACAGTCTCAGAGCTACACCGCCCATATCTGGAGTGAACTTTTACTAAAGGCTCCTGCTCTTTCATACGTAATCACAACACAAGGAAAGCTTTCTGTGTCGCCAAGGTTCTTCTCTGTATGTTCTGGGTTACACTAGAAGACATTGATGGGACATTTAGAGAAGTAATATTAAACGCAGCATGCCATACCACATTAATGCAATAATTCATGTAAAATAATAAGCAAGACCAAGTTTATAGTAGATGAATGAAAATACTTTAATCATAAATACTACAATCGAAAGTGTGACATTTCTGTTTATGAATTATTCTTCTGATTGGCCTCATGGAATATTCTAATATTTTGAGATGCTGGATTTTGGATTTTCATGCGCTGTAAGCTGGCAAAGTTAAAAGAAAAAAAAAACACCTGAAATATCCCTATGTCTTATACATGGAGAATATATGGAACTTTCACATTGTGAATGAAATGACACTAAAAACATGATGATCTAATGATTTGAGTTTCACCTGTATAATGGTATTTACTAGGAAGATGAAAGGAGATGCTGTAGTTCAAATGTATGGGAAGCAGCTAGAGCAGGTGAAAACCTTCCATACCTGGGGGTTATTTGATACAACTAACAATATTTTAATGTTCTTTCTTAGGGTCTTGCTCTGGTTCACACACAGTCTCTGGTTACTATCTGCTGCCACCGAGGAAGAAGCATGAGTTCTCCACAAACGGTGACTATACACTTTATATCACTATGGTGTTATAATGACAGCTTGCTGATTTCTTCACTTAACATATCATGTTGCAGTTAAAGTATAAGTTGTGGGCAGTGAATTCTTTATAAAGACAGTTAACTGAATTGTTGCCTAATGTTTGCAACAAAATATAAACTCTCCCACCAGAGCATCCACAAGATAGTGAAATACCATAGAAGAAGTTATTTTGGGCAGTCAGCCTTTTCATATCAAGCAGCACATACTTGGAATACTATACCCACAGAACCAAGGAACATCACATCCTTCTCAGAATCTATTAAACACTGGTTACTGACCAATCAAACATGCTGCCATAATCTGGGATAGTGGGTTCACTTCAGTGTGTCTTTGTGTTTACTAGTTGTGTGTATGCTCCTTGTCTGTGTGTATGCTCCTTGTCGTGCTTATGTTCTTTTTAGGGCTGTCAAACGATTAACATTTTTAATCAGATTAAAGAGCTATTTTATCGGTGGAAATATGAAGGTACCTATGTAGAGAAAAACCTATGTGTTATAAATGTGCAAAAATTTTAAAAATCGGTTCACCCTAGCCTGAGAAACGGCAAAAAGAGTGTTTTTATGGTCTCTCTGACTGTCTCTTAGCCTGGCTCCGCCCGCCCGCCTGCCTACTTCCGGCCAAATTTCATTTTCCCTTCAGTAGTCAGTCTGGGTGTACAGCGCATTTCCCAGATTCTCCGGAGAATCTACGATCGTCCAATCAGCGAACAGAGCGAGTGGCTGAGAAAGCTCCAGTTTCAGTTGAATGCTGCGTTCCTTTATACTCGGAAGAAGGAGATTTCCGACTTGGTAGTTCCGAGTTCCGACCTGTCTGTGTTCCAGTGCATCTGCTCGCGAAAGTATGGACGCCTAAAACCTTTCTCGTCCAAATAACTAAACGTTAGGCTCTAAGAAGTTACTGTTGCCAGGTACCGGTAGATCCATAGACTACAATATGTAGTGAAGTCGGAAATTTCCGAGTTCCCTGTCCAACTGGAAGGCACCATCAAAAGCCGGCTCATGACACACGTGATGACCAAACGTGATGCGATTGGTTGGCTAATCCAGAGTGGCACTGGGCAGATCCAATAGTTTTAAACTTCGACAGACACCTGCCTCCAAGTGAGTGAACGTTTGCCAATTACAGCACTCCAGACCTTCTGTACAAATGAAATGAAGTACGATGGTCTGATTGGACCAGGCTAACTGTCTCTAGCTCAAAAGTCAGAAATCCTCCGGCCACCACAATCCACTGCGCCAGCAGCACTCCAAGACCCCGCCCACATTTTCATAGTCTCGTCTCGTCTGACCTCTGACTCCGATGAGAGTTTGTAACACTACTTACCATTACAGTTATTGGCGATACCTCGACCCACTATGTAGATTCCACAATGAATATTTTTTTTAAAAATAAGAATGTATAGTTTCCGGTTTCACTGTTCACACGGAGGGAAGGAAACGCGCACTAGTCTAACTTTTCTTCAGTTTACAAGATAGTGAGCTGTTTTCAACAATGCCTGCGGCTAAAAAAAACTAGCCTAGCCTTCAAACCAAACCGGAGGACTCTGAAACGAAATATTCTGGCCTGGACGTGAAGAGGACAATCTGGACTGGAGTGACGTATCTTCGCTGTGGACAGGTTGTGTGGAAAAAAAAGCACTCGCGTACAGGTAAGACTTTCAATGTATTTGACTATATTTCTGTTCACACAGTATGCAATTATAGCTGCTGTCAGGGGGGGCCTTGCTAAACTGTTTCAGAAACAAACTAATGCAGCAGCAACCATTTGTGTGTTTGTAATGCAACTAAAGAAAAAACTTATCAGACCATATTTTTTAGTGAGTGCTCACAGCTAACATTTCACTTATAGAAGCCTAACTGTTGTATTGTATGGTGACATTTCAGAATCCGATGTCTACACCCTCCATGTCAGCTGTGATAGTGGGGTAAAAAGTTGATCAATGACTGTCTCCCACTCAACTGCAACGAAGGCAGCTGCAGTGACGCTTCTGAGAGAAAATCTGTCCCCTACATCAAATTCAGAAGCATCCCATCTGAGGCTCTGCTAATATGTCCTCACACCTCAACCTGTGCCCTATCAGCCACCAGTCACTCATTTCAGGCTAACTTGTAAATATTTTTTGTTTATACATCTTTTGTATCTTATATTTATCATGTTCGTATATTGGACATTTTACTTTTAAGAATTGTCTCATTGTGTGTTGTGCTGGTTTCTATAGCATTGAGCATGATGTCATAAGATTTCCCTTTGTAAACAATAAAATATCTTATGTTGTTGTTACCTTACCTTACTGTATGTCATATTGTTTTTAAAATACAATCTATGAGGTAAATGTTATAAATTCACAAGGATGCAAGGTAGGTTCATCATACTGAAGCACAGGAAAAACAGATACACAGAAAAATAACTAAGCCATCAGTTTTCCTACCAAAGCTAGCCAGAATATATTTCAATGAAGTACTTCAGGTCACATTTCTATATTGATAGCATAAAAAACTTTTGCTGATTTATTGAATACAGTAGCTCAGCATCTGAAGATTGTCCTCAACCTTTTCCCCCAGTAGAAATGAGTATTTCTCTAATAGTACTTGTCAGAATAATCTTAATTTTATACTCATGTGCTTTTTAAACTTATACACTTTTGTATGTTTAGTAACTTCACATTCATTCACCATTTACAGAGACACATAACAACACTGAGGCCGTTTCAGTAGGCCCAAGGTCAGGTGAGAACTATTTGTGTGGGATGTGCCTGCACATGACAACCGGCCTAGCAACGACCCCGCACCCTCCCTTCACCTCTCTTATGAGCACTCTCTTAGTAAAACATGAAATGTATCTTATGAAGACCAGCAAGAAGAAGTCATCGGCCAGCCTCTAACACATAGTCAACCAATCAGAAATAATGTATTTGTTTCCATAAAACACTATGTCCCACCATTTTGTCTTCAGTCTTACTGGGGACGCTTTTTGAGAACCAGTAAGCTCCATGTAGGCCTACATGTTTCTGTTCACTCAATTTAGATAATAAATCTTTAAGTTTTGAAATAAATCTTCTACTTGTTTTTCCTTCTTCAACTCTGGTTAAAAGAACACAGGAAATATTTTCCTATCATACTACAGTTGAACAGCACTCTGGTTAGTAGACAAACTACATCAACCAACTTGAGTTCAAAGTTTTAATCACAAAAATATGAACAACTATTTACAAAAGTAAAATGTGTAGTGTGTTGGCTCAGGTCATTCTGGTCACAGCTGCTCGATCTTGTTTCTTGATAGCCACGGTACTGCTCATCAGGTGCATGGTCAGGTGCTGGGTCTCTCCCTTTGCATGATTCACGCCAGGAAACTGCATGAATCGGCGATATTGTCTATAAAACATTGAGCAAAACATTAGTAAGACAAGCTCATTTTAGCCTGCAGTAGCTCACATACATGAAAAAGAACTGCAAGGTTCACGTTGGCTTTGCTGCCCATGTTACCAACCACAGGAAAACGTAGTGCCAAGAAGACATTTTAGAACATGATTCAAAACTTTAATAATAAGATATAACACTTGTGCCGTGTTTGCGCCCGGGTCACATCCTACGTATGTGCAGTGTCTAGCTCACATTCCCCTCCCCACACTCACTGCTGCAGCGCTGCTTTTACCAGCCTGTTACATGAGAAAAGCAGACACAAGATGAGTGGCAGAGAATGAGTAAAAATAGAAACTTACTGTGTTGTGGTTGACGTCCGTCTCCCCCCGCGGCCTGTGGCTGGCGCCTCCAGTTCACCGTGTCAATACTGAAATATGTATCCAGGGTCCCTCTGTCCATAATGTGGAGCAAAGCTACAGTGACGTTTCTAACAGTGAACGCCGCGAATCCACCAGGCACAGCGGCTGGAGCAGCTGCTAGTGTAGCTACAGCTAGCGTCTCCTCTTCCTCCTTACTACTATCACTTCTCTTCCTCGCTGTAATCCGGTGTATACAGGTAGACACGAATGTCCGTTCACTGCAGTTAACATTAAAAATCCCCTTCAGGCTTTTCTAATGGAAAATGTCCTTGTGCCATCATGGTCGGAGTTTCTCGGGACTCGGCTTCTCTCTAAGCGGGGGAGAAACATGGCGGACGTTGTGTTTACATCTCGTCCGTGAGCTCCCGCCCCCCTCATTCCTTATTGGTGGGCATAAGAATGTGCGGAAGAAGTGGCCTGTAGTCCTCGGCGCTTCTAGCCTTTTGGGCAGTGTGACGCGTTTCGCGTCACACTGCCCAAAATATGTAAAATGTGGGGTGTGGATTTTTAGAACAGCTGGACCAAGGGAAGACTGAGGCAAGACAAACCTCTTTCCTTATATTATAATAGAACGCCGGTTCTGTATGGGTGAAGTATTCCTTTAATCACAGGATTCTGTGGATTAATTCTACCATTTGAAAAATTACCATTTTCTCTGTATATTGTTGTATGAATGGAAAGATAAAGGACATAAGGTGAATATATACATTTAAAGGTAGTTTTTTATTAATTGAAAATAATTGAAAAATAAATACTGCAAATTAATTATATCAACTAAAACACATGCTACCACACCATACTTCAATCTGTCTGTCTCTATTCCTATGTCTTTGAGCAAATATAGCATATGCTATAGAATGGCATTTATTTGGTAAATCCATGGTTTTGCATTCCTGAATACAACCTGATTGCAGTTTGTGTGTGTGTGTGTGTGTGTGTGTGGAAAAGGCCCCAATCTTCATAAGTTACTGTTTGATATTTATAACAGTGTGTTAAGATGTTTTATTCTGTGTGGATAACTGTCAGTTAGGGCCGTGACGTCAGTCGGCCGGAGAGTCTGTTTAGTAAGTTTCCTTTCTCTTCTCCCTCGGTCGGATGTGTGAGCGTTGCCGCAGTAATCGATCATTCCACATGGAAACGTGTTTATTTAAGTTTATGTGAATCACCCGTGTGTGAGTAAGTAGCCTACATGCAGTCCCGATCGCTGTCATATAGTTTATGCATGTTATTAGCGGCAGCGATTCGGGGTCGCAACAGCTGTTGTAACGTCTCCTCACGAGCGGAGTTTAAGCCAATGTTTCTTTTCCTGCGATCTATGCTGCTGTGTCTGTGAAAGAAGGAAAATAAAGAGTGGATAAACCATACTCCTCCTCTCCTAGTCTCATGCTTATAGTCTGACGTTTTTGGCCATAAATGGTGTTCTGGCCGACACCTCTGAAGTGAAGCCAGTGATAGCCTACAAGCAGATCAGCGTGGTACTGGTACATCCACCAGTTTCCTCCGCTACAGTGTGTGTGTGTGTGTTTGTACGCACAACCACGTTCTATGGGAATGTTCATTTGTAACTGCATATGTCCATGGGTGGGCTGCACAGGGCGGATCATTCTGCACATGCGTTAATTGTGTTGAAAAAAGTAACGCCGTTAATTCCAGAAATGAATCACCCTGCGTTAACGCGTTCATTTTGACAGCCCTAGTTCTTTTGTCTGTGTTGAAGTGCTTATGTGTTTTAATGTGCTATATGTTCATGCTCTTTTATCTGTCTGTTTGCTACTTTATGTTGTTAACACGCCACCAACCTGTTATGGGCTGGAATAGTGGACGTGTCATTTTACTTGTCTGTTCTTGTCATTTTGTTTTGTGTGTATGTGTTGTATTTCTGTAGTTTTTATTGTTATCCTTTACAGAGCACCTGTTATGCTTTTTCATCTTTTCTGACCTATAAATGCTGTTATAATGTTATACAGTCATGCTAAATGATACCAAAGTGTCAGATAATGACATACATGCATTTTAGACGTATTCCCTGCTTACTGTCTGGGGTGGCTGCAGGTGGCTGTGCACAGCCTCAACACTCCGATGCCATTGGCTGCAGCCTAGTGTCTAGTTTCCTGGATTTTATCTACGTAGATAAAGTGGATTCTCCATGTATGGTCATGCTGCTACACCGGCAGTCTGCTCAGTGTAATGTGAAACTAGGGGGCGTGTCTGTTGCTATGCAGTTACAGGCCTTCTCTGATTGGCCAGGTTCAAACAGAGTGCAGAGGGACAGAGCGTTTTTGCAGAGAGGCTAAACTGCAGTACCAAAGTTAGACTGAAAGATAGCATAATAGTTCCTCTTTAAGCTATCAACCTGCCAGGGACTACAGGTGGAAATGAGCCTGCATGGCTAAATCTGGTACATTTTCATTTTGAACTCTGGTGCTCAATTGTATTAATGTTCGCTGTCCCTTTTTAAATAAACAAATCTAAAAAATTAAATACAAAATACTACGTCAAGTGTGTTTAACATCTTGAAAGGTTCCCCTAGACGAACAAATGAAGTGACTCCTGGGTTCTACTCTACAAGCCACTAATGGATATCCTAGCACCTAGGGCTGTGTGCACGTGTAACTGGTTAGTAAATTATAACCGTTTAGGAAAAATCAATAAATATAAACCTTTTTTTTATTTTTTAGGTTTTGAAAATGACTTCAAAGTGTTCTGGAAACACGCATAAATTCATTTCAAATAAAAAATACACAAACTATTTGACATTTTTGTAACAGTTCACACCCCTACTAGTAATCACACCAAGTGTGCACTCCAGTTATAAGGCGCATGTGCATATATCTGCAACCTTGGTGTGGTTGAAGATATTTTCACTGGTTGTAAAAACAAATAGCTAATCAGCCAATCACATGGTGACTTTGAATGTGGCATGGTTGATGGTGCACGGCTGGATGGATCCATGCTTTCATGTTGTTTTTAATGCCAAATTCTGACGCTACCATCTGAAGTTCTCAACTAAAGTCAAGACTCATCAGACCAGGCAAGATTTTTCCAATCTTTTATTGTCCAATTTTGGTGAGCCTTGGTGAATTGTAGCCTCAGTTTCCTGTTCTTAGCCGACAGGAGTGGCACCCGGTGGGGTCTTCTGTTGCTGTAGCCCATCTGCTTCAAGCTTGGTCATATTTTGTGTTCAGAGATGGTATTCTGCATACCTTGGTTGTAACAAGTGGTTATTTGAGTTACTGTTCCCTATTTATCATCTCAAACCAGTCTGCCCATTCTCCTATGACCTCTGACTTCAACAAGGCATTTTCGTCCACACAACTGCCGCTCACTGGATATTTTTTCTTTTTCGGGCCATTCTCTGTAAACCCTAGAGATGGTTTGGACTGAAAATTCCATTAGATCAGCAGTTTCTGAAATACTCAGACCAGCCCATCTAGCACCATCAACATTGCCATGTTCAAAGTCACTTAAACCCCCTTTCTTCCCCATTCTGTTGCTCGGTTTTAACTTCAAATAGTTGTCCTGTCAAGGTCTACATGCCTATATGCACTTAGTTGCTGCCATGTGATTGGCTGATTAGTTGTATGTGTTAAAAAGAAATTGAACAACTGTACCCAATAAAGTGGCCGGTGAGTGTATATCTATAGCTATTGGTAATTGTTACAACTCGTCAAGCTCCCTGTTTTCTGGTGCATTCTGTGTGATTACTGGCCCCACCCTAATGTGTGTGACCTGTGTCTCCAATGTATTTGAGTATTAAAGTCCTTGTCTTCTTTTCATCTGTTGTAAAATCCTAACGATTCCCATCCCTACTGCCGACCCTGACTGCACATCTCTGCCTCACTCATACTCTGTCTTTGTATTTCTGTCTGTCTGACGCTACAGAAACAAAAAGGAACAAAGAAACCTAAACCTCACCGCTGTCAACAGTGTAAGAAAGAGCTCATATCGAGGTCGGCCTTAACGACTCATCAGAGAATCCACACTGGAGAGAAGCCGTACAGCTGTGACCAATGTGGGACAACCTTCAATACATCAGGACACCTCAAAAGCCACCAACGTATTCACACTGGAGAGAAGCCGTACAGCTGTGACCAGTGTGGGACAACCTTCACGCGATCAGAACACCTCAAAGTCCACCAACGTATTCACACTGGTGAGAAGCCCTACAGCTGTGACCAATGTGGGACAACCTTCACGCGATCAGAACACCTCAAAGTCCACCAACGTATTCACACTGGAGAGAAGTCGTACAGCTGTGACCAATGTGGGACAACCTTCACTGAAGCAGGAACCCTCAAAGTCCACCAACGTATTCACACCGGAGAGAAGCCGTACAAGTGTGAGGACTGTGGCCAAAGTTTCAACCAGCTAGGTAATTACAATACTCACAGAAATATCCACACAAAGGAAAAAATTTACCCATGTCAGGAATGTGGGAAAGTCTTCAGTTCCTACAGCTCACACCGATATCATGAGCGTATCCACACTGGAGTCAAACAGTACCAATGTCAACACTGTGACAAACGGTTCTACTCATCGTCTGATCTCTCAGTGCATGAGAGAATCCACACAGGACACAAACCGTACTGTTGTGACAAATGTATGAAAAGCTTCACCACAAGCTCCTCCCTGAAGAAACACAAGTGTGTTTAAACTATCAGTTATTATCAGAGTTATTAAGGCATCAGCAAACCATTATATACTGTTTCTGTTTGTCATAGATCAAAACATGAAGGTGAGAGATTATATTAGGGTTTTTTTTCAGGATATGACATTGTGAATACATCATGTAATAAATGCAGAGCCCTGTTTTCATGTGAAATTCCACCTGTCAATGTGGATAAAAAGATTCTGTTTTAGACCCTCATTCATCTGAGTAAACCCATTTCCAAGAGTTTATCTGACCCCATCAGAATAATTCTTTTACATTTTGATTTGATGAGGTCTGTCCTGTCAAATGTTATAATAGTTATGTCATTTTTGAAATGTTCTAACAGCTCTGCATGCAGTTGTCTTTCTATAGTTTGAAACCATTTATTTTCTTTATTTGAATCAATTTAAAGTTGTATTCAATAATGCATATGTTTATTCTAACTGTTTTATTTAGAAAATTAATCTCCTGTTAAACTCATGTGGATGCTGAAAAGCTGACTCTAAACCGTAGAGTTGAATGAGTATGAACTTTTCTGAGAAACTGAAAATGTCCTTTAATTGTCTTGGAGCTAAACTACAATCCTAGTTTGGATTGATTGAAATATTTATAGAAAGACATGAACAATGTTTTTAAAGTGTGAAATAATCCTTTAATGGGCAGAATGAGTCACCCATCCTTAACCATATCTACCTTTAGCAACTTGTTGATGAATATAGTTTCTTTGTTTTCAGCTTGAAGTATTTTTGAATGTTTTAATTGAGCATTATATCATGTTATTTCCAGATTCTTATACTGCTTAAAGTTTTGAGCTATTTTGTCATTTTATTAAATATTGGACTGAATCAATCAAATACATTTCAGCTTTGTTTCTGTGGAACAGATAAAACAGACAAATCTGTATTTCACATGCATTTTATTATCAGAGTTATTAAGGCATCAGCAAACAATGATGACTCACTGGACCCCCTGCAGTTTGCATACAGGCCTATCCATTGCTCTATCTATCTATCTATCTATCTATCTATCTATCTATCCATCCATCCATCTATCCATCTCCCCCCTCAGAGAACAAATTTCAGCGGAGCCCCCCCCCAAAAATAAAATCTAAATCCCTGTGTTTTGAAAGATATTTTAATTAATAATATTTAAAACACATTTTAAACATTTTTTTTTTTAGAAATTTTAACATCTTTATCAAAGTATTTTTTTGTTTTGCGTTTTTAAAATACATTTGAACATCTTAATCCAGTGTTTTAATCCTGCTTCCTTTAAGCATGGATAGTAGTGACTGAGTGGTTTAATCCTGCTTCCTTTAAGCATGGATAGTAGTGCCTGAGTGGTTTAATCCTGCCTCCATTAAGCATGGATAGTAGTGACTGAGTGGTTTAATCCTGCCTCCATTAAGCATGGATAGTAGTGACTGAGTGGTTTAATCCTGCTTCCTTTAAGCATGGATAGTAGTGACTGAGTGGTTTAATCCTGCTTCCTTTAAGCATGGATAGTAGTGACTGAGTGGTTTAATCCTGCTTCCTTTAAGCGTGGATAGTAGTGACTGAGTGGTTTAATCCTGCTTCCTTTAAGCATGGATAGTAGTGACTGAGTGGTTTAATCCTGCTTCCTTTAAGCATGGATAGTAGTGACTGAGTGGTTTAATCCTGCTTCCTTTAAGCAAGTGGATAGTAGTGACTGAGTGTGCAGTGGAGTGAAAAAGATAGGCAGACAGCCCAAATGATTGACTATTGTTAAATGTCATTCATACACCCAGTGTTTTTTCGCTAGTGCCTCCAATGTCCTGCTGGGTGAAAATAGTAGCCAGTGGAGAACCAGACTCTCCTAGGGGGGTCCAGGGGTATGCCCCCCCGGGATATTTGTTTTACCTTTTTAAAGTGAAATGCATGAATCTGGTGCACCTTGAGAGGAAAACTAAGAGGCTAAATCTGAGGAATTTTGTTTGAACAAATAATTTGGAGACACTTGGTCGGATAAGTTAGAAGCTATTGAAGAAAGACACGTTGATTTTCCATAAAAATATGAATTTAGAATAAAATATTATGCAGGGTCCTCTGGGATGGGCTTGGTGCTCTTTTTCTTTAACAATACATATTTCTCTGTAGTATAGTGAATGCATTTAAATGCAGTGAGAGGAACGAAGCAGAAGGACTCTTGTCCAGCTATCTTTATTTGGACAGACAAGGCTGTAATAGGCTATAGACTATACACAGTGCATGGGCAACTGAGGGCAGCCCCATTTCCAAATGTTTTTAAATAAACTCAATACACACTGTGCTAGGTTGTGAACGTGACGTGAAGTTAGTTTTATTTTTCCAGTTGATTAGTTTAAGTTGATTATTGTCTCCCCCTGTCATAGACAAACCCAGCCAAAAAAATACCTAACAATCGCAGGCCCTGACACACAAGCGCGACAACAGCAGTCCCGCACCTCACCTCGGCCCACCAGCCTCCCAAAACAGACCTCTGTAGCCCGACCAAAGTCAGCAACACGCTGAAGCCACAATCCGTTCCATCAGCCCTGTCAGCCACAAGACAGGGAGAGCTCCACGAGCTCAAACCAGGCCCAGCAACCCCATGCTCTAGCCCATACTCCACCTCCCTCCCAAGACGATCCCGCTTGTTCAGGCTCACACTCCAGGCATGCCGTTCAATTGGAGGACTACCAGTCTCCACCACAACCACGCCGCCACCACCCCCAGCACCAGACAGCGCCCCAACAGGTATCTCAGTATCAGCACTGGACAGCGCCACATCACGGGCACAGCCAGGTTTACCAACCACTTTACACCCCTCCTCGGAGAATTCACCGGGCCTAACACCGACCGGACCAGGACCCGTCTCCGCCGAAACAGCGCAACTCACTCCTCCACCCTCCCCAATGGACAACTTGCCAGAGGACGGTGTAGCAGCTACGCTCACTACTTGCTGTTTGGTCATCGCACCTGACAACATCGTCAACGGACAACATCGCACAAACCTCCTGTGCCCGACCAGTGAGTACACTCGGCAGCACCAGCGCCCACCAATCACGAGGCCACTTTAAAGTACTTGCGACATGCTCAAAGAGAACAAAGAACTTGTCTACCTCCTCCGCGGAGAAAACCGGAATAAGATCAAGGTGTTCGGTAATAAGATCAATGTGTTCGGTAACATCTAGCTCAGCTGGCTGTATAACTGCTGCGTGCTGTGGCACAGCCGCGCTCATCTCCAGCTCATCCAAACGCACCGTCTCCACCTCAAAACGGCGAGTCATCTCTTTCATTTTTAATTCAAGCTCTTTCTCCTTTACTTCTAATTTATACATTTCTAGCGCTATCTCACTCAATCTTACCTGCTCGCTAAAGCCCGCCCCTTTAGACATAGGAGAGGCAGCCGCGCCCCGCTCCACCAACACTCCCTGCTGAACCATAGCAAAAAACAGCTGATCCCCAATCAGCTCCTTTTCCGTCTTACTTACGAAGCGAAACAGAACAAACAGCAAAAACACTACAACACCAGCAACGAGGGAGCCACCCCAGCACTCCCGTCTACCAAAAATAACTCCACGGCGCAGAGCATTAAATCAACAACTGCCCGTGCTCTAAAACAAATTCGGATGATTCCGGATCCCGGACGAGCGCCCATATGTTACGGCCGGCCATCCCAGGCTCGTTCAGCCGGCCAGTAAACATTAAAAGTAACCCAGACAGAACCATGAATCCAAGTTAAACCATAAGGTAATTTATTAAAGCAATCCCAAACTCAACTGGAGGCTGTAAAAGAAGGAAAAGAGGAAAAACGGGAGGAAGCCTGGGACAGCCACAGTTGGACTGCGTTATTGCCCAGGTCTTCCTCCAACTAAAACTATACCCCGGCCCCTCTAAAGCTACGATGGAAACAAAACAGAACACAACCTAACAGCCCTCCATAAACTAAATCATAGGACAAAACAAGAGCAGCAGCACAGGCAGGTCCGCAGCTGGAAGCAGTTCGCGGTGAGTGAGAGACAGCCAGCCGCCCAGGCCACGCCTTTATGCTTCGCAGGAGCTGGAGCACCTGCCCCCAATCAAGCTCCAGAGCACCTGAGAGAGAGAGAGTGGCCGTTTCTCAATTCCAAGTACACAAAGTACGGACTTGCGGACTTGGAAGTTCGAACTTGCCAAGTCTGAACTTCCAAGTCCAGACTTCCGAGAACGGGAGCACGCACCTGCAATTGGAACGGCAGCGGACTCGATGGCGTCATCACCTCGGCTCGTTAACTGTGCTACAGAGCTGGGATGCGGTGGAGACGAGCCCTCCTCAGTTGTCTATCTCACGTCGTATGTGTTTTATTGTTATGGCTTGTTTTTAACCTTTCAATTTATCGTTTAATATTGATAAATACACTTGACTGTAATGAGTGAATTATCATTTTACCACAGGGTGGAAAGTTGAAGCCCCTTAAAGCTACACACAACATATATAACAGGCTAAAATGTATTAAAAAAACCTAGGCATGTAATAATTCATAGGCCCTTTACTGATCAAACAAGTAAAATGTTTAATGGATTTTTTAATTCTGATAGACTTTAACACTTCTTAGCAGACAATACATATTAAATACATAATTGCAATTGATTGTACTTAAAATAAACAAATAAGGCATATACTGGTATATCTATCTATCAATAGTAAATATATATAGCGCCGGAAAAAATTAAGAGACCAGTCCGGATTTTTCTTAAAATTTCTTATCTCTAAAATACTTATTGAAAATGGTCTGAATGACAATACTTTAATTGTGAATTTGGAAGAAATGTTGTCAGTACTTTATAGTATAAAATCAAAATGTTCATTTTAAGCCAAACATATGCCTCTTAAAAATAAAACAAGAGACACTGAACATTTGGAGTGGTCTCTTCATTGTTTTCCAGGGCTATATATCCACACACACAATAAACATAAATAATATAAATAGTAAATAACTGAATCAACGATGTTAAAAATATATTTATTATTATTTTTAGAAGCAGCTCACAGCTGTACACAAAGCTCAACACCCCTGTGCCTATCCTGGCTGTCTTCTTTTCTGGAGGGGACCTGAAGCCAGCCTTCAGGCTCTCCAGGGATAGCTTCGACAGGCTACCCCCATCAGCACCTCGACCTCATGGCTCCATCCACGGGCTTTCTTCCGGCCGGGGCAGCAAGGCCAGCAGCGTCCCAAATTCAAGCTGGCCTGTGGTGCGTTGTGCAGGGTGACGGTCCATGGCGTGGTGGAGGCCATCCTCAATCGGGTCATCCATTTCCCCAAGCCAGAGGAGATGGAGGAGGTGGGGGCAGGCTTTGCTCGGCCTTCAGATCTGCTGCCGGGGCATTGATGGGTGCCATGTCAGAGTTCTGCCACCTGCAGAACAGAAGAAAAGCTACTTTAACAGGAAGCTCTTCACTTCCATCATCCTGCAGGGTATCTGTGATGCTAAGAGCAAATGTATAGACATTTACATCGGGAACCCGGGGTCGGTGCATGATGCTCTCGTGCTCCGGCGTTCCCCGTTCTACAAGTAGGCCCCGTACCCACCTACTTCTTGCTGGGTGATGGAGGGTACTCCTGCCTGCAGCGTCCCGTGGCCATCATTAGGCTCTACCGCCACCCATCCATGTGAATGTTGATTACCAGGTCATATTGAAGGCCGGTACAAAAGGCCAGAGGGCGCAACATTGTGGAGAGGTCGTTTGGGATCATCAGAACATGCTGGTGGCTGGTGGGCCATCTTCCTTAGGTCTCTGGAGATAATAATAAGAACATGGTTTGTAAATATTCCTAGCTTTGTAAATAAATGTACATAAATGTACATATTTGTAATGACATGTTTTATTCTCCTCTGTGTACAGTTTTTAATATTTAAATTAGCTGATTTTAACTTGCTTGGCATGTTGAGTTTAACCATGTTTGAAGTCTATAAAAGACTTGATGCTGAATGAGTCAACTTTCAGCAGACATCTTCTGTTTTTATGCTAAATAAAGTAGCGATTTTCTTCTTGAAACTCTTGCCTCCTGAAGTCCATTTGTAACTGAATTTGCCACTATACATGTGAATGTAAAATATAAAAAACACTGTTGCTATCAAAACAATTTGCTCAAAAAACATAGCTAGTATAATAAAGTAAACATAAAAAACATAGGGTGAGGACAGTATTTGCAATTACAAATATATTAACATATCAAGCCAATACATTTGACCAATACATGATACCATTCAAATGTAGAGCCTTAGCATTGATTTGTGAATTCATGTGATTTCAATCACAGGGAACCCCTGCTTGGATTTGACAACAATATTATCTATTAACATGTGTCAGAAATAGGAGATAAATGCGATGGACCTTAGGTATCCCAGGTTAAGCAGTGTCCCACATTAGGGCAATTCACCATACGGTTATGAACCACAACTTTGCACCCCCAAACGGGACTAGCTGTCCCTGTCCCAGGGGGGAAGCTAAAAGTCCCGCGGGGCAAGCTAGAAATCCCCCGGGGCAAGCTAGCTGTCCCGCGGGGGAAGCTAGAAATCCCGTGGGACAGCTGGGCAAGCTAGCAGTCGGACGTTTACGGAGCTATGTAGGATTTGACAGGTTGGAGAATTAAATTATCATCTAATAAAAACTTCAAAACAACATACCGGTATTCTGAAACAAAAGTAGTATTTATAAAATTGTAATAATTATGCTTACAGTTGTGGGTTTCTCCGCCTTGTCCGCCTCTGCCGACTGACTCCTTGCTCTGCTACTACGCTGCGAAATGCATTCTGGGATATCTAACGGCCCCAAGTCCGCACAAGTCACCACCGATGCATCCTCGATAGAATGGCCAGTTGAAGAACACATCAGGAACACTTCCGGGTACTTGACTTGATGCGAACTTTGAATTGGAACAGTACTTGGGCTACGGTTGATGACGTTTTACGAGAACGCAAGTACACAAGTACAGAAAAGAACGCGAATTGAGAAACGGCCAGTGTAGGAGGGAAGAGGAGGGAGGAGCAGAAAGGTGGGAGCGCGTAACAGTGAGCGTACCCATGACAAAGGCATCAAGAAAAACTCAATAAAAATAGCATTCTTTGCACTGATGGTCTCATTTGCTGTTACATGTCATTCATGATCATCAGAGGAAAAATGAGATTTAAAACCTTTAAACTAGGATTTGTTGCCTGAAAGCTTCTCCGGTCGGATCCTCTTTCTGAGACACAATTTCACGCTTGAGAAATTGTCACATTTTAAATGAAGTTTTGGCTTTTGGCTTTAGTTGGGGAGCTGCAGTGGCCTTGAGTGTCCAACGGAGCGGTCAAAATATGTTTCTTTTTTAAACTTTTTCTTTATCAGTTTTTGACACAACCACAGACGAACATACATTTAGTGTGTATAGAAAAGAGGCAAAAAAAATCATTTAAGAAGAACAAAAAATAATAATTCTTTTTGGATAAATAAAAGTAAGTGAAACAAGCTAAGCAAGAATAAGAAGCACCTACATGTGAACATTTACAATACTTGCTCACCCATTTCCTTTATGCTTCAAATAATGTGAACACAAATACAAACTCTAATACAACATGGGCTTAAGCCTACATAAGAAACACACTCACATCCAGACCTATCTACAGTACATTCTCTTCACCTAATGTTTTCAAATTTCAAGAAAGAAAGAAAAAAAGGATAATAATAATAACAACAACAACAACAACAACAACAACAATAAAGATAATAATAATAATAACAACAATAATAATAATAATAATAATAATAATAATAATAATAATAATAATAATAATAATAATAATAATAATAATAATAATAATAATAATAATAATAATAATAATAAATGTATTTAAAAATACATGTAAATACAGCTCAGCTGATTGTGTATGATGGACAAACTGTTTCTCATTTTAACTTTATAAGAGTAATTCAGTTAAATAGGCTTTATAGAAAATAACTATATTGTCTGTCAGTCACGTCATCTTCATTGCAGCCATTCCACATCGCTGTCTAAATGTTTCATGTCTAACCTTTAATCTTGATGTGTTTTCTTTGTTTTCACTATCTCTTAAATGCAATATCTAATGTCTAATCTTCATGTATTTCATGCCCCTGTAAAGCACTTTGAATGGCTTGGTGTCTGAATTGTGCTATAGAAATAAACCTGCCTTGCCTTGCCTTGCCTCCTTAACACTGAATTATAAATCTTGTTTTTTCTTTCATAAGGCTGCAGGTTTCACATATTTTTATTCAACAAAGAAACACATTTCCACAGACCCTGAACTCACCCAGGAAGCTATTTTCCTTTTAAAGTGAAGGTCTATTTGAGCCCAAAACTGGTTTTCAGTGTTTTGTTGTAGCAGAAAAGAGAGAGAGAGAAAGAGAGGGAAAGATAGAGACAGAGAGAGAAGGGAGGGAGAGAGATAGGGAAAGAGAGTGGGAGAGAGAAAGGGAGGGAGAAAGAGACAGAGAGAGACCGAGAGAGAGGGAATCAGAGAGAGGGGGAGAAAGAGAGAGAGACAGAGAGATAGAGAAAAAAGAGGGAAAAAGAGAGAGAGGGAAAGCGTGAGAGAGAGCGGGGAGGGAGAGAGAGGGAAAGAGAGAGAGAAAGAGACAGAGAGAGAGAGAGGGAGAGGTCAGGGCTGTGGCATGATTCTTTCATTTATTTCTAAAACTTTTAAACAGCAGAACTTTCCACATCTTTCCCACAAACTGCTGCACTCTGACAGTAGACTGAGAGAGTTGGTATTTGTGTCACACTCATGTCTCCTATAGTGGAGCATTGTGGAGCAAATGCAGTGTTCGTTTTGTCTGAAGTAGAGCATGTTGTGTCAGTTTAATATATACGAATACATTCATTCTTATCGTGTTTATTAAGATGAAAATAGGCTCTAACCTAAATCTGTTCTGAAAATCTTTGGACTCTAATGTGTTGTAACAAATAAATAAAGATTTAAACTGGCTTCATCCATCATCTAGAATAATTTTTTAGTTTTTTGATTTTTTTAAAGATATTTTTTGGCATTTTTATTCTTTATTGATAGTGTAGAGACAGAGGTGAAATGGGGCAGAGAGGGGAGTGACATGCAGAGAACAACCGCGGGCTGGAATCAAACCCGGGTCCGCTGCTGGCCGAGGCCCATGGGGGGGACGCCTACTAGAATTTTGTTTTTTAAAGAGAAGCAAAAAGAATCCTAAACATATTTGCTGGATATTGGCGAATTTTCTGAAAATCATATTATACAAAAAATTATAGATTTATATCAGTATTCAACTAGCATGATATTTAGATGTTGAAATGATACCCCATTCACCTGCAGTGTCTCGACTTTGACCACCGGGTGGTAGTAATGCGCTCTATATCGAGGAGAAGAAGAATCTGGTCATGAGCTGTGCATACGCGGTCTTTTCTCACAGCATTGGAAGATTCAGCAGACAACACAAGCCTCTTCACCGTCTCATCTTTATTTATCAGGCTGGTAATGTTTCTAAACCTCACCGTGATTGTTGTAGTTTGTTAACGAAAGTTGAGAGATTGTTTTAGTTTAAGGTAGTGGAATGAGCGGAGTTTGTCTTACTTTCACTAAAGTGTAGCTGCAGAGAAACAAACATGGCGGCGCCTCCCTTTACTGTTTACTGTTATGGCTCTTTCCCGCTACATTGTACCGTCAACTCGCCTCTGGTACAGGTACTGTTGTATAGGTCGTTTTCTACACAAGATGGTGGTCGTTATTATCTTTCAAACTCCCAGCAGGACATGTAGCCTACAGTATTAGCCTCAGCTTGCCTTACACACAGCACAGTCTCAGAGCTACACCGCCCATATCTGGAGTGAACTTTTACTAAAGGCTCCTGCTCTTTCATACGTAATCACAACACAAGGAAACCTTTCTGTGTCGCCGAGGTTCTTCTCTGTATGTTCTGGGTTACACTAGAAGACATTGATGGGACATTTAGAGAAGTAATATTAACGGCAGCATACATAGCCATACCCAGAAGTAGAGGGAGAATGAAGATATGGGGGACAGAGGAATGCAGCACAGCTGTTAAAGACAGGAATAGATCGTTTAGAATGTTAAAGAGAACTCATACTCTTCAGAATATAATTGATTTATAAACTTATTTATGATACTTATGATACTAACTTATTATTAACAGATAGGATTTAGGCCAATGGGGAAAGGTTATGAAGGACAGACAGGGATATGTCTCTTATTACAGAAGCTATTCTGATGTAGGGAGCACATGAGGTCAGCCTTGTCAGCTACTAGCAGTTGTTGCTGTCAATCTCCCTGTTGCAACACATGCATAGCTGCAACACACACACACACACACACACACACACACACACACACACACACACACACACACACAGATCTTAGCTGCTCCTGTTACTTCATTAGAATGTAGCCGTTAACTGTGACCTGACTGCTGAAATGCCATGTGATGTCTGCAACTTCAATAAGCCAGCCATCTTTGAGAACTCCAAACTCCGCCTTCCTCTTGATTCTCGGCCGACCTTAAATTAAAGTAGTGAACTAGGAAACCCAGTATATTATAAAAAAGCTCTGGCTCAGGTAAGAGAAGTCTCTCTCTCCATGCAGTGTGTAGTACTAACCTAGTGTCTCTCTCTCTCTCTCTAGTAGTGAAGAAGGCAAAGAAATAAAGTTGGAGGGAGTTTTGTAATAACACAGGCAGGTCAACTCCTATAAGTACGGTATGGGGAATGTAGAAAAGATGAGGGGGGTTCAGAGAGTTGCTGTACCCAGTGCTAAAAGATGCAGAGAAGACAGCAGTGTCCAATGAAGATAAGGCAGAAATAGTGTCTATAAACAGTGGCACACAGGAACTAAAGGCCATCTACACAATATAGAGTCCAAAGTAGGAGGAAGGGACATCTGAGGGAGGAACTCCAGAGAACAAACCATCATTACAAGACTTAGATTAGGGCAAACAGGGTTAAACAGGACTGTGCATCTTATAGGTAAGCATCCATCAGGATCAGGCAGCTGTAATGTAGAATCAGAAACAGTTGAGCATGTCATTTGCCCTGAGGTCTGAAGAGAACAGGGAACAGTTAGTAACGTACGAATATAACGTATTATATTCATACAAATGAGTTGTATTTATTTCATTTCATTTCTTTCATTTATTCCTTTAACACTAGGTGCCACCCGCCAGTAAAACAAAACCAAGAAGAAGAAGAAGCACGTCCTGTCTGATCAAACGTCAGAGAGCTCGACACACAAACACCTTCTCTGGTTACTATCTGCTGCCACCGAGGAAGAAGCATGAGTTCTCCACAAACGGTGACTATACACTTTATATCACTATGGTGTTATACTGACAGCTTGCTGATTTTGTACTTAACATATCATGTTGCAGTTAAAGTATAAGTTGTGGGCAGTGAATTCTTTATAAAGACAGTTAACTGAATTGTTGCCTAATGTTTGCAACAAAATATTAACTCTCCCACCAGAGCATCCACAAGATTGTGAAATACCATAGAAGAAGTTATTTTGGGCAGTCAGCCTTTTCATATCAAGCAGCACATACTTGGAATACTATACCCACAGAACCAAGGAACATCACATCCTTCTCAGAATCTATTAAACACTGGTTACTGACCAATCAAACATGCTGCCATAATCTGGGATAGTGTGTTTGTCTTTGTGTTTACTAGTTGTGTTTATGCTCCTTGTTTGTGCTTATGTGCTTTTGTCTGTGTTCAAGTGCTTATGTGTTTTAATGTGCTATAGACCCCTTATCAGTCTACGTCACACAGCGTCACTCCCCGCTCAACTGCGCATGCCCAATGCAGAAAGAGACAAGAGCGAGACGAGCCACAATCATGTCTTGTTGTGCTGTTGGATGCACAAACCGTTTATTTTTAGTTTGAATGGTGATAAAGCTAGTAAATGCCCAAATGCACCGCTGTATAATTACATAAATGAGTTGTGAAATGTTTACAATAAGGACAGTGACCGGAGACGAGGCTATAGCAATGGAGGCTTATTTACAATGACCCAGACGTTATACATCTCCGTCCTCTTCCCTTGTGTTTGACTCTATGGTTTGACTAGGCAGTAGGGGTTTGCACGTGTACACGTGTAGCCGGTAAGTAGGCTAAATCATACCATTTAGGAAAAATCAATAAACGAAAACCGAGTGGGGTCGACATGTGCTAGCCTACTGTAGGCTACTAAAGCAGATAACAACACATTATTGTGTTTGGTTATAATATTTATTCATTTAACTATTTAACTGCTCCACCATAAATTTCACTTTCCTTTTCATCTCCGTCTCAAACAGCTGGTCTGATCAGCTGGTCTGATCAGCTGGTCGGCTCGTGAGCCCAACGGCCCCGAAAGCAGGAGTCAGTCTAAAAACAGATGATCGCGGCTAGTTATGATCACTTTTAAATCAAAAAGCTAAATTATGAAATAAAGGCATCTCTGCCTCTCTCTGTCTATCTGTCTGCCGGTCTTTACTGTCACTCTCCAACAGCAGTCCGGCCACTGAAGTCGTCGGGGCCATCTCTTCTCATCATTTATCTACTCAACTGCCGGCAACGCGTATGGGTCATTAAGACATATCTCGTTCAATAGTGTTAATGTTTCCGCATAACCAATGTTATCACTCGCTGATAAACTGTTTTTAGTAAGCTGGCAACATCGCTATTTAGCACCATGGACCTATAAAGAAACACCGCAAGTGCAATATAACCAAACGGGTAACCATGGCGACCAGCCAAACAATTTTTCTTTCTGCAGGATGGCAGCGCGCGCATCCGCCGTGTTGATAAACAGAAAAGGGGTCTATAGGTTCCCCTAGACCAGGGGTGTCAAACATACGGATCCGGCCCGCGGGCCGTATGTTTGACACCCCTGTGTTTCCAAAGTGTTCTGGAAACACGCATAAATTAATTTCAAATAAAAAATACACAGACTATTAGACATTTTTGCAACAGTTCCCCTGAGATGATTTGATCAGGCCCGCGACCTGTAGAGCATAAATTTCTGAGTATGTCAAAAAAAAGTAAGTCTCTAGCCCATTCCTGTGAGGAGTTATGAATTTTTAAAGAAATGACCGAAATGCTCACTCCTGCCGCTAGGGGGCAGCCTAAATAAAAAAAGCACATTTTAGCAACGTGGGAAATGGTAAATGGCAATCCTGCTTCACCGCTATTAATGTTTCCTCCAGTGCTTTATGGCAAAGTAAAAACCAAAAAAAAAAAAAACATTATTATTTTTAGTACATTTATTTTATTACTTTTTTATAAAAATAAAACTATTTTTATTTTTAGTGCTGAACAATTAATGTACTAGCAAGCGTGGTGTGTCTGCGGCTCTGTGTGCGCAAAACGAGCAGGAGCATGCTAGTGTAGGCCTACAAGATTTATTTCCTAATTTTCAATGCTGCTTTATTTTTATGTTTTAAATTGGGAAAAACGAATTCCAAAACAATCAATAACCTCTGTATTTAAAAATAAATCAAAACAGTAGAAGTTGCACTTTTATTTAATTGTATTTTGTACTGTCTGCATGTTTGCACAAAATGTGTCCCTGTACATATAGTAAACAAAATTGGACAACTGTAAGGTCAGTGCCTGTTGTATTTGTGTATTCAAATAAACAGTTGTTTATTTCATTAGTGCACATTGGCATCTTTGAGCAAAATACCCCCAAAATTTTTGCTGCGGCGCTTCGCGCCGCACCTCCTATTCCCATGGCCGGCAGCAACCTTTACTATGACATCTCCTGGGGGGTACAGAGATCCCTTGTGATCCGTGATAATGTAGGTTACAAATGTAGGCTGAGTGATAAAGCATATTACTGAAAAACTAAGTTAGGGATTTGGAGTTATTTTGCCATTATTTTACTAGTCCGGCCCACCTGAGATCAGAGAGGCTGTATGTGGCCCTCGAACCAAAATGAGTTTGACACCCCTGCCCTAGACTAACAAATGAAGTGACTCCTGGGTTCTACTCTACAAGCCACTAATGGATATCCTAGCAATAGGGGTGTGCGCACGTGTAACTGGTTAGTAAATTATAACCGTTTAGGAAAAATCAATAAATATAAACCTTTTTTTTATTTTTTAGGTTTTGAAAATGACTTCAAAGTGTTCTGGAAACACGCATAAATTAATTTCAAATAAAAAATACACAGACTATTTGACATTTTTGCAACAGTTCACACCCCTACTAGTAATCACACCAAGTGCGCACTCCAGTTATAAGGCGTATGTGCATATATCTGCAACCTTGGTGTGGTTGAAGATATTTTCACTGGTTATAAAAACAAATAGCTAATCAGCCAATCACATGGTGACTTTGAATGTGTCATGGTTGATGGTGCACGGCAGGATGGATCCATGCTTTCATGTTGTTTTTAATGCCAAATTCTGACGCTACCATCTGATGTTCGCAACTGAAGTCAAGACTCATCAGACCAGGCAAGATTTTTCCAATCTTTTATTGTCCAATTTTGGTGAGCCTTGGCGAATTGTAGCCTCAGTTTCCTGTTCTTAGCTGACAGGAGTGGCACCCGGTGGGGTCTTCTGTTGCTGTAGACCATCTGCTTCAAGCTTGGTCATATTTTGTGTTCAGAGATGGTATTCCGCATACCTTGGTTGTAATGAGTGGTTATTTGAGTTACTGTTGCCTTTTTATCATCTCAAACCAGTCTGCCCATTCTCCTCTGACACCAACAAGGCATTTTCGTCCACACAACTGCCGCTCACTGTGTAGCTCCCAAGTAGTATCACGCGAGGCAGAGGTCTTTGTTAAAAACAGGGTTTTATTTCAGGTCGTGAGAACTGGGTTTAAAAGAGAAAAAATAAATCAAATGAATAAATACAATTCACAATTTAACATTGTGCATGCAAATCACGCAGCACCATGTCATGGAAAGAAACAAAGTCATACAATACATTCGGTCACATTCTTATACAAATAAATAAAAGGTAAACAAACCTCGTCCACTGCTAGACTACTTAGGGAGGGAGTCTTCTTTCTTGGCTTTTTAAGGTTTTTTCTTCTTCCTTGTGCTTTTAGCTTTATTTTAACTTGTAGCTTATAAAACAGGTGCTGCTTCTTTCATGTTGTTTGGCAATGTACGTCACCTAAAGTGCGGTAGCGGAAACATATACCGGCGGCAATTAGTTCCGCCCCAATAACACTGACAGGTAGGAACAAAAAATCTGAATTTTGCTAATTAAAACGAACTGCCAATGTGCGGCAGTTACACACTGGATATTTTTTCTTTTTCGGGCCATTCTCTGTAAACCCTAGAGATGGTTTGGACTTAAAATTCCATTAGATCAGCAGTTTCTGAAATACTCAGACCAGCCCATCTAACACCATCAACATTGCCATGTTCAAAGTCACTTAAACCCCCTTTCTTTCCCATTCTGTTGCTCGGTTTTAACTTCAAATAGTTGTCCTGTCCAGGTCTACATGCCTATATGCACTTAGTTGCTGCCATGTGATTGGCTGATAAGTTGTATGTGTTAACAAGAAATTGAACCAGTGTACCCAATAAAGTGGCCGGTGAGTGTAAATCTATAGCTATTGGCAATTGTTACAACTCGTCAAGCTCCCTGTTCTCTGGTCCCTTCTGTGTGATTACTGGCCCCACCCTAATGTGTGTGACCTGTGTCTCCAATGTATTTGAGTATTAAAGTCCTTGTCTTCTTTTCATCTGTTGTAAAATCCTAACGATTCCCATCCCTACTGCCGACCCTGACTGCACATCTCTGCCTCACTCATACTCTGTCTTTGTATTTCTGTCTGTCTGTCGCTACAGAAACAAAAAGGAACAAAGAAACCTAAACCTCACCGCTGTCAACAGTGTAAGAAAGAGTTCATATCGAGGTCGGCCTTAACGATTCATCAGAGAAGCCACACTGGAGAGAAGCCGTACAGCTGTGACCAATGTGGGACATCCTTCACTACATCAGGATCCCTCAAAGTCCACCAACGTATTCACACTGGAGAGAAGCCGTACAGCTGTGGCCAATGTGGGACAACCTTCACTACATCAGGACCCCTCAAAGTCCACCAACGTATTCACACTGGAGAGAAGCCGTACAGCTGTGACCAATGTGGGACAACCTTCACGCGATCAGAAAACCTCAAAGTCCACCAACGTATTCACACCGGAGACAAGCCGTACAGCTGTGACCAGTGTGGGACAACCTTCACTACATCAGGAACCCTCAAAGTCCACCAACGTATTCACACCGGAGAGAAGCCGTACAGCTGTGACCAATGTGGGACAACCTTCACGCGATCAGAAAACCTCAAAGTCCACCAACGTATTCACACCAGAGAGAAGCCGTACAGCTGTGACCAGTGTGGGACAACCTTCACTACATCAGGATACCTCAAAGTCCACCAACGTATTCACACTGGTGAGAAGCCGTACAGCTGTGACCAATGTGGGACAACCTTCACTACATCAGGACACCTAAAACTCCACCAACGTATTCACACTGGAGAGAAGCCGTACAGCTGTGATCAGTGTGGGGAAACCTTCGCTCGATTAGGAAACCTCAAAGTCCACCAACATATTCACACTGGAGAGAAGCCGTACAGCTGTGACCAGTGTGGGGAAACCTTCGCTCGATCAGGAAACCTCAAAGTCCACCAACGTATTCACACCGGAGAGAAGCCGTACAGCTGTGAGGACTGTGGCCAAAGTTTCAACCGGCAAGGTAATTAC
Source organism: Hyperoplus immaculatus (assembly GCA_949357725.1). Taxonomy (NCBI): domain Eukaryota; kingdom Metazoa; phylum Chordata; class Actinopteri; order Uranoscopiformes; family Ammodytidae; genus Hyperoplus; species Hyperoplus immaculatus. Next base: position 71,248 of record CASHTC010000207.1, read on the forward strand.
AATACTCACAGAAATATCCACACAAAGGAAAAAATCTACCCATGTCAGGAATGTGGGAAAGTCTTCAGTTCCTACGACTCATACCGGCAACATGAGCGTATCCACACTGGACTCAAAGAGTACCAATGTCAACACTGTGACAAACGGTTCTACTCATCGTCTGATCTCTCACGGCATGAGAGAATCCACACAGGACACAAACCGTACTGTTGTGTCAAATGTATGAAAAGCTTCAGGCACAACTCCACCCTGAAGAAACACAAGTGTGTTTAAACTATCAGTTATTATCAGAGTTATTAAGGCATCAGCAAACCATTATATACTGTTTCTGTTTGTCATAGATCAAAACATGAAGGTGAGAGATTATATTAGGATTTTTTTTTTCAGGATATGACATTGTGAATATATCATGTAATAAATGCAGAGCCCTGTTTTCATGTGAAATTCCACCTGTCAATGTGGATAAAAAGATTCTGTTTTAGACCCTCATTCATCTGAGTAAACCCATTTCCAAGAGTTTATCTGAGCCCATCAGAATCATTCTTTTACATTTTGATTTGATGAGGTCTGTCTTGTCAAATGTTATAATAGTTATGTCGTTTTTGAAATGTTTTAACAGCTCTGCATGCAGTTGTCTTTTTATAGTTTGAAACCATTTATTTTCTTTTTTTGAATCAATTTAAAGTTGTATTCAATAATGCATATGTTTATTCTAACTGTTTTATTTAGAAAATTAATCTCCTGTTAAACTCATGTGGATGCTGAAAAGCTGACTCTAAACCGTAGAGTTGAATGAGTATGAACTTTTCTGAGAAACTGAAAATGTCCTTTAATTGTCTTGGAGCTAAACTACAATCCTAGTTTGGATTGATTGAAATATTTATAGAAAGACATGAAAAATGTTTTTAAAAGTGTGAAATAATCCTTTAATGGGCAGAATGAGTCACCCATCCTTAACCATATCTACCTTTAGCAAATTGTTGATGAATATAGTTTCTTTGTTTTCAGCTTGAAGTATTTTTGAATGTTTTAATTGAGCATTATATCATGTTATTTCCAGATTCTTATACTGCTTAAAGTTTTGAGCTATTTTGTCATTTTATTAAATATTGGACTGAATCAATCAAATACATTTCAGCTTTGTTTCTGTGGAACAGATAAAACAGACAAATCTGTATTTCACATGCATTTTATTATCAGAGTTATTAAGGCATCAGCAAACAATGATGACTCACTGGACCCCCTGCAGTTTGCATACAGGCCTATCCATTGCTCTATCTATCTATCTATCTATCTATCTATCTATCTATCTATCTATCTATCTATCTATCTATCTATCTATCTATCTATCTATCTATCTATCTATCTATCTATCTATCTATCTATCCATCCATCCATCCATCTATCCATCTCCCCCCTCAGAGAACAAATTTCAGCGGAGCCCCCCCCCAAAAATAAAATCTAAATCCCTGTGTTTTGAAAGATATTTTAATTAATAATATTTAAAACACATTTTAAACATTTTTTTTTTAGAAATTTTAACATCTTTATCAAAGTATTTTTTTGTTTTGCGTTTTTAAAATACATTTGAACATCTTAATCCAGTGTTTTAATCCTGCTTCCTTTAAGCATGGATAGTAGTGACTGAGTGGTTTAATCCTGCTTCCTTTAAGCATGGATAGTAGTGCCTGAGTGGTTTAATCCTGCCTCCATTAAGCATGGATAGTAGTGACTGAGTGGTTTAATCCTGCCTCCATTAAGCATGGATAGTAGTGACTGAGTGGTTTAATCCTGCTTCCTTTAAGCATGGATAGTAGTGACTGAGTGGTTTAATCCTGCTTCCTTTAAGCATGGATAGTAGTGACTGAGTGGTTTAATCCTGCTTCCTTTAAGCATGGATAGTAGTGACTGAGTGGTTTAATCCTGCTTCCTTTAAGCATGGATAGTAGTGACTGAGTGGTTTAATCCTGCTTCCTTTAAGCATGGATAGTAGTGACTGAGTGGTTTAATCCTGCTTCCTTTAAGCATGGATAGTAGTGACTGAGTGGTTTAATCCTGCTTCCTTTAAGCAAGTGGATAGTAGTGACTGAGTGTGCAGTGGAGTGAAAAAGATAGGCAGACAGCCCAAATGATTGACTATTGTTAAATGTCATTCATACACCCAGTGTTTTTTCGCTAGTGCCTCCAATGTCCTGCTGGGTGAAAATAGTAGCCAGTGGAGAACCAGACTCTCCTAGGGGGGTCCAGGGGTATGCCCCCCCGGGATATTTGTTTTACCTTTTTAAAGTGAAATGCATGAATCTGGTGCACCTTGAGAGGAAAACTAAGAGGCTAAATCTGAGGAATTTTGTTTGAACAAATAATTTGGAGACACTTGGTCGGATAAGTTAGAAGCTATTGAAGAAAGACACGTTGATTTTCCATAAAAATATGAATTTAGAATAAAATATTATGCAGGGTCCTCTGGGATGGGCTTGGTGCTCTTTTTCTTTAACAATACATATTTCTCTGTAGTATAGTGAATGCATTTAAATGCAGTGAGAGGAACGAAGCAGAAGGACTCTTGTCCAGCTATCTTTATTTGGACAGACAAGGCTGTAATAGGCTATAGACTATACACAGTGCATGGGCAACTGAGGGCAGCCCCATTTCCAAATGTTTTTAAATAAACTCAATACACACTGTGCTAGGTTGTGAACGTGACGTGAAGTTAGTTTTATTTTTCCAGTTGATTAGTTTAAGTTGATTATTGTCTCCCCCTGTCATAGACAAACCCAGCCAAAAAAATACCTAACAATCGCAGGCCCTGACACACAAGCGCGACAACAGCAGTCCCGCACCTCACCTCGGCCCACCAGCCTCCCAAAACAGACCTCTGTAGCCCGACCAAAGTCAGCAACACGCTGAAGCCACAATCCGTTCCATCAGCCCTGTCAGCCACAAGACAGGGAGAGCTCCACGAGCTCAAACCAGGCCCAGCAACCCCATGCTCTAGCCCATACTCCACCTCCCTCCCAAGACGATCCCGCTTGTTCAGGCTCACACTCCAGGCATGCCGTTCAATTGGAGGACTACCAGTCTCCACCACAACCACGCCGCCACCACCCCCAGCACCAGACAGCGCCCCAACAGGTATCTCAGTATCAGCACTGGACAGCGCCACATCACGGGCACAGCCAGGTTTACCAACCACTTTACACCCCTCCTCGGAGAATTCACCGGGCCTAACACCGACCGGACCAGGACCCGTCTCCGCCGAAACAGCGCAACTCACTCCTCCACCCTCCCCAATGGACAACTTGCCAGAGGACGGTGTAGCAGCTACGCTCACTACTTGCTGTTTGGTCATCGCACCTGACAACATCGTCAACGGACAACATCGCACAAACCTCCTGTGCCCGACCAGTGAGTACACTCGGCAGCACCAGCGCCCACCAATCACGAGGCCACTTTAAAGTACTTGCGACATGCTCAAAGAGAACAAAGAACTTGTCTACCTCCTCCGCGGAGAAAACCGGAATAAGATCAAGGTGTTCGGTAATAAGATCAATGTGTTCGGTAACATCTAGCTCAGCTGGCTGTATAACTGCTGCGTGCTGTGGCACAGCCGCGCTCATCTCCAGCTCATTTAAACGCACCGTCTCCACCTCAAAACGGCGAGTCATCTCTTTCATTTTTAATTCAAGCTCTTTCTCCTTTACTTCTAATTTATACATTTCTAGCGCTATCTCACTCAATCTTACCTGCTCGCTAAAGCCCGCCCCTTTAGACATAGGAGAGGCAGCCGCGCCCCGCTCCACCAACACTCCCTGCTGAACCATAGCAAAAAACAGCTGATCCCCAATCAGCTCCTTTTCCGTCTTACTTACGAAGCGAAACAGAACAAACAGCAAAAACACTACAACACCAGCAACGAGGGAGCAACCCCAGCACTCCCGTCTACCAAAAATAACTCCACGGCGCAGAGCATTAAATCAACAACTGACGGTGCTCTAAAACAAATTCGGATGATTCCGGATCCCGGACGAGCGCCCATATGTTACGGCCGGCCATCCCAGGCTCGTTCAGCCGGCCAGTAAACATTAAAAGTAACCCAGACAGAACCATGAATCCAAGTTAAACCATAAGGTAATTTATTAAAGCAATCCCAAACTCAACTGGAGGCTGTAAAAGAAGGAAAAGAGGAAAAACGGGAGGAAGCCTGGGACAGCCACAGTTGGACTGCGTTATTGCCCAGGTCTTCCTCCAACGGAGCGGTCAAAATATGTTTCTTTTTTAAACTTTTAATTTATCAGTTTTTGACACAACCACAGACGAACATACATTTAGTGTGTATAGAAAAGAGGCAAAAAAAATAAAAAATCATTTGAGAAGAACAAAAAATAATAGTTCATTTTGGATAAATAAAAGTAAGTGAAACAAGCTAAGCAAGAATAAGAAGCACCTACATGTCAACATTTACAATACTTGCTCAACCATTTCCTTTATGCTTCAAATAATGTGAACACAAATAAAAACTCTAATACAACATGGGCTTAAGCCTACATAAGAAACACACTCACATCCAGACCTATCTACAGTACATTCTCTTCACCTAATGTTTTCAAATTTCAAGAAAGAAAGAAAAAAAGGATAATAATAATAATAATAATAATAATAATAATAATAATAATAATAATAATAATAAATGGACTTGTATAGCGCTATATCTCCGTTTATCACAGACCCAAAGCGCTTTACATTGTTTTTGTACACATTCACCCAGTCACACACACATTCATACACCGATAGCAGCAGCTACCACGCAGGGTAGGCTTAGCACTAGGGTGCTAAGCTAACTAAGCTAACTATCGGGAGCAATTCGGGGTTCAGTGTCTTGCCCAGGGACACTTCGACATGTGGCGGGGAGACGGGGTATCGAACCTCCGACCCTGCACACCAGAGGCGAACTCCCTACCCACTTCACCACTGCCGCAATAATGATAATAATAATAATAATAATAATAATAATAATAATAATAATAATAATAATAATAATAATAATAATAATAATAATAAATGTATTTAAAAATACATGTAAATACAGTTCAGCTGATTGTGTATGATGGACAAACTGTGTCTCATTTTAACTTTATAAGAGTAATTCAGTTAAATAGGCTTTATAGAAAATAACTATATTGTCTGTCAGTCACGTCATCTTCATTGCAGCCATTCCACATCGCTGTCTAAATGTTTCATGTCTAACCTTTAATCTGGATGTGTTTTCTTTGTTTTTACTATCTCTTAAATGCAATATCAAATGTCTAATCTTGATGTATTTCACGCCCCTGTAAAGCACTTTGAATGGCTTGGTGTCTGAATTGTGCTATAGAAATAAACCTGCCTTGCCTTGCCTTGCCTCCTTAACACTGAATTATAAATCTTGTTTTTTCTTTCATAAGGCTGCAGGTTTCACATATTTTTATTCAACAAAGAAACACATTTCCACAGACCCTGAACTCACCCAGGAAGCTATTTTCCTTTTAAAGTGAAGGTCTATTTGAGCCCAAAACTGGTTTTCAGTGTTTTGTTGTAGCAGAAAAGAGAGAGAGAGAAAGAGAGGGAAAGATAGAGACAGAGAGAGAAGGGAGGGAGAGAGATAGGGAAAGAGAGTGGGAGAGAGAGAGAGGGAGGGAGAAAGAGACAGAGAGAGACCGAGAGAGAGAGGGAATCAGAGAGAGGGGGAGAAAGAGAGAGAGACAGAGAGATAGAGAAAAAAGAGGGAAAAAGAGAGAGAGAGGGAAAGCGTGAGAGAGAGCGGGGAGGGAGAGAGAGAGGGAAAGAGAGAGAGAAAGAGACAGAGAGAGAGAGGGAGAGGTCAGGGCTGTGGCATGATTCTTTCATTTATTTCTAAAACTTTTAAACAGCAGAACTTTCCACATCTTTCCCACAAACTGCTGCACTCTGACAGTAGACTGATAGAGTTGGTATTTGTGTCACACTCATGTCTCCTATAGTGGAGCATTGTGTAGCAAATGCAGTGTTCATTTTGTCTGAAGTAGTGCATGTTGTGTCAATTTAATATATACAAATACATTCATTCTTATCGTGTTTATTAAGATGAAAATAGGCTCTAACCTAAATCTGTTCTGAAAATCTTTGGACTCTAATGTGTTGTAAAAAATAAATAAAGATTTAAACTGGCTTCATCCATCATCTAGAATTATTTTTCAGTTTTTTGATTTTTTTAAAGATATTTTTTTGGCATTTTTATGCTTTATTGATAGAGTAGAGAAAGAGTTGAAAGGGGCAGAGAGGGGAGTGACACGCAGAGAACGATCGCGGGCTGGAATCGAACCCGGTCCGCTGCTGGCCGAGGCCCATGGGGGGGACGCCTACTAGAATTTAGTTTTTTAAAGAGAAGCAAAAAGAATCCTAAACATATTTGCTGGATATTGGCGAATTTTCTGAAAAACATATTATTCAAAAAATTATAGATTTATATCAGTATTCAACTAGTCTCGCAAAGCCAGACCAAACTACAGCAAGTAGTAGGGTCTGGAAGCACTCTGTTTAGAGCCGTCTATTCGGGTGGGGAAACCGGGGGAAACTGGGCTAGCCTGTTTGTATTTGTTTAAACCAATCACAATCATCTAGGGCGGGGCTAACCCCGGGAAGCAGCAGCGGTGTCCTGCAAAATAGTGCCGGGGGGGGACTTATTTTGATGGAACGTCTTCACGTCCAGAGACTGTCAGAGAAATGGCTAAACCCGCAAACGCCACACAAAAACTATTAAAGACAAAAGGAATATACATAGTGTGTTGCTTTCTAACCAGCATGTCAAGACACCATACACTTTAGCCCCCGAGGAGCTCACGGGATAACTTAACCGGAGTTAACTAGCCACGTAGTGTTATCTCTGGTAACATTATCATCGGCGGTTGAGAGGCAAGGCTACGGCGGTCGAGTAGAATTTTTAGCATTCGAGAATTTATGTCACCACCTCCTATCGCTGTAGTCAGAGCCGTAGTCCGTCTGTTTACAGGCAGAACAGGGTTTTGACGTTGTGAGCGCTACACCAACTGCAGCAAGTAGCCGTAAGAGTTGCTAGGTGATAGTGGAAGCCGTTGGAATCTTTCCCCGTCGCTAAAACACCGCTGCATAGTCCCTAATTCACCAAAGAAAGGGAACGGCGGATCTTAATCTAGCTGGTTATAAGGTCCGGTGCTCAATTCAAACCCCCACGCTTCATTTTCCAGAGTTTATGAGGGTATTTCTGCCCGGGGGTAGTTGTACAATGAAGTTGGACAGCTAGGCTAAGCTAGGATGCATCCCGGACCGCCGCCGCCAATATTATTATCCCGAAGTATCGCCACACTTTATTTCTGTCTACAGTAATGTGACTTCTCACACCCTGTGTGTGTGTGTGTGTGTGTGTGTGTGTGTGTGTGTGTGTGTGTGTGTGTGAGAGAGAGAGCGCTGCACATAAGCACACGGGTTGACTGAGCGAATTGTTTCCGAATTTGAGGGGGATCACAATAGGGGAAAGCCAGCAACCGGAATAGGAGGGGGCTGCGTCAGGGCTGCGTAGCTTTTCGACGCAAGCGAATAGACGCTGGCGGAAGTGGTCATGCCAGACTAGTATTCAACTAGCATGATATTTATATGTTGAAATTATACCCCATTCACCTGCAGTGTCTCGACTTTGACCACCGGGTGGTAGTAATGCGCTCTATATCGAGGAGAAGAAGAATCTGGTCATGAGCTGCGCATACGCGGTCTTTTCTCACAGCATTGGAAGATTCAGCAGACAACACAAGCCTCTTCACCGTCTCATCTTTATTTATCAGGTTGGTAATGTTTCTGAACCTCACCGTGGTTGTTGTAGTTTGTTAACGAAAGTTGAGAGATCGTTTTAGTTTAAGGTAATATAGTGGAATGAGCGGAGTTTGTCTTACTTTTACAAAAGTGCAACTGCCAAATAACAAACATGGCGGCGCCTCCCTTTACTGTTTACTGTTAAGGCTCTTTCCCGCTACATTGTACCGTCAACTCGCCTCTGGTACAGGTACTGTTGTATAGGTCGTTTTCTATCACAAGATAGTGGTCGTTATTGGGTTTTTTTCTTTAAAACTTCCAGCAGGACATGTAGCCTACAGTATTAGCCTCAGCTTGCCTTACACACAGCAGAGTCTCAGAGCTACACCGCCCATATCTGGAGTGAACTTTTACTAAAGGCTCCTGCTCTTTCATACGTAATCACAACACAAGGAAACCTTTCTGCGTCGCCAAGGTTCTTCTCTGTATGTTCTGGGTTACACTAGAAGACATTGATGGGACATTTAGAGAAGTAATATTAACGGCAGCATACATAGCCATACACAGAAGTAGAGGGAGAATGAAGATATGGGGGACAGAGGAATGCAGCACAGCTGTTAAAGACAGGAATAGAGCGTTTAGAATGTTAAAGAGAACTCATACTCTTCAGAATCTAATTGATTTATAAACTTATTTATGATACTTATGATACTAACTTATTATAAACAGATAGGATTTAGGCCAATAGGGAAAGGTTATGAAGGACAGAGAGGGATATGTCTCTTATTACAGAAGCTATTCTGATGTAGGGAGCACATGAGGTCAGCCTTGTCAGCTACTAGCAGTTGTTGCTGTCAATCTCCCTGTTGCAACACATGCATAGCTGCAACACACACACACAAACACACACACACAAGCACAAGCACACACATGTAGTTGCCTAATCACACACACACACACACACACACACACACACACACACACACACACACACACACACACACACGCACACACACACACACACACACACACACACACACACACACAGATCTGAGCTGCTCCTGTTGCTTCGTTAGAATGTAGCCGTTAACTGTGACCTGACTGCTGAAATGCCATGTGATGTCTGCAACTTCAATAAGCCAGCCATCTTTGAGAACTCCAAACTCCGCCTTCCTCTTGATTCTCGGCCGACCTTAAATTAAAGTAGTGAACTAGGAAACCCAGTATATTATAAAAAAGCTCTGGCTCAGGTACGAGAAGTCTCTCTCTCCATGCAGTGTGTAGTACTAACCTAGTGTCTCTCTCTCTCTCTCTCTCCATGCAGTGTGTAGTACTAACCTAGTGTCTCTCTCTCTCTCTAGTAGTGAAGAAGGCAATGAAATAAAGTTGGAGGGAGTTTTGTAATAACACAGGCAGGTCAACTCCTATAAGTACGGTATGGGGAATGTAGAAAAGATGAGGGGGGTTCAGAGAGTTGCTGTACCCAGTGCTAAAAGATACAGAGAAGACAGCAGTGTCCAATGAAGATAAGGCAGAAATAGTGTCTATAAACAGTGGCACACAGGAACTAAAGGCCATCTACACAATATAGAGTCCAAAGTAGGAGGAAGGGACATCTGAGGAAGGAACTCCAGAGAACAAACCATCATTACAAGACTTAGATTAGGGCAAACAGGGTTAAACAGGACTGTGCATCTTATAGGTAAGCATCCATCAGGATCAGGCAGCTGTAATGTAGAATCAGAAACAGTTGAGCATGTCATTTGCCCTGAGGTCTGAAGAGAACAGGGAACAGTTAGTAACGTACGAATATAACGTATTATATTCATACAAATGAGTTGTATTTATTTCATTTCATTTTTTCCATTTATTCCTTTAACACTAGGTGCCACCCGCCAGTAAAACAAAACGAAGAAGAAGAAGAAGCACGTCCTGTCTGATCAAACGTCAGAGAGCTCGACACACAAACACCGTCTCTGGTTACTATCTGCTGCCACCGAGGAAGAAGCATGAGTTCTCCACAAACGGTGACTATACACTTTATATCACTATGGTGTTATAATGACAGCTTGCTGATTTTGTACTTAACATATCATGTTGCAGTTAAAGTATAAGTTGTGGGCAGTGAATTCTTTATAAAGACAGTTAACTGAATTGTTGTCTAATGTTTGCAACAAAATATAAACTCTCCCACCAGAGCATCCACAAGATAGTGAAATACCATAGAAGAAGTTATTTTGGGCAGTCAGCCTTTTCATATCAAGCAGCACATACTTGGAATACTATACCCACAGAACCAAGGAACATCACATCCTTCTCAGAATCTATTAAACACTGGTTACTGACCAATCAAACATGCTGCTATAATCTGGGATAGTGGGTTCACTTCAGTGTGTCTTTGTGTTTACTAGTTGTGTGTATGCTCCTTGTCTGTGTGTATGCTCCTTGTCGTCCTTATGTTCTTTTTAGGGCGCAAACGATTAACATTTCTAATCAGATTAATCACAGGATTCTGTGGATTAATCACGATTAATTCTACCATTCGAAATATGCCCAAAAAATTACCATTTTCTCTGTATATTGTTGTATGAATTGAAAGATAATGGACAGAAGGTGAATATATACATTTAAATGTAGATTTTTAGTCATTGAAAATCGAAATGATGGTGTAAATACTGCAAATAAATTATAATCAACTAAAACATATGCTACTGCACCATACTTCAATTTGGCTGTCTCTATTCCTATGTCTTTGAGCAAATATAGCATATGCTATAGAATGGCATTTATTTGGTGAATCCATGGTTTTGCCCATGCATCGTTTGTCCACTGGCCTTTCATTAAAAAATATATTTTATATTTCATATTAGGTTTATTATATTGAGTCTTAAATAAACACTGCTTTCATTACGACTCTCAACGTGCATTTCAATGAACCCTGATGTAGTCTACAAAAAGATTGATACTGAACTGTGATTGGCCGTTACTGGCCCGGGCGGGACAGTGACTGGCTAATGAACTTGCCCTGCATATGATTTTACTGGCCCCGGGCCATCGGGCTATACGTTATGTCGAACCCTGCCGTTTAGGAAAAATCAATAAATATTTTTTAAAAATTAGGTTTTGAAAATGACTTCAAAGTGTTCTGGAAACACACATAAATTAATTTCAAATAAAAAATACACAAACTATTTGACATTTTTGTAACAGTGCACACCCCTACTAGTAATCACACCAAGTGCGCACTCCAGTTATAAGGCGCATGTGCATATATCTGCAACCTTGGTGTGGTTGAAGATATTTTCACTGGTTGTAAAAACAAATAGCTAATCAGCCAATCACATGGTGACTTTGAATGTGGCATGGTTGATGGTGCACGGCTGGATGGATCCATGCTTTCATGTTGTTTTTAATGCCAAATTCTGACTCTACCATCTGAAGTTCTCAACTGAAGTCAAGACTCATCAGACCAGGCAATTTTGGTGAATCTTGGCGAATTGTAGCCTCAGTTTCCTGTTCTTAGCTGACAGGAGTGGCACCCGGTGGGGTCTTCTGTTGCTGTAGCCCATCTGCTTCAAGCTTGGTCATATTTTGTGTTCAGAGACAGTATTCTGCATACCTTGGTTGTAACGAGTGGTTATTTGAGTTACTGTTGCCTTTCTTTCATGTGAAACCAGTCTGCCCATTCTCCTATGACCTCTGACACCAACAAGGCATTTTCGTCCACACAACTGCCGCTCACTGGATATTTTTTCTTTTTCGGACCATTCTCTGTAAACCCTAGAGATGGTTTGGACTGAAAATTCCATTAGATCAGCAGTTTCTGAAATACTCAGACCAGCCCATCTAGCACCATCAACATTGCCATGTTCAAAGTCACTTAAACCCTCTTTCTTCCCCATTCTGTTGCTCGGTTTTAACTTCAAATAGTTGTCCTGTCCAGGTCTACATGCCTATATGCACTTAGTTGCTGCCATGTGATTGGCTGATAAGTTGTGTGTGTTAACAAGAAATTGAACCACTGTACCCAATAAAGTGGCCGGTGAGTGTATATCTATAGCTATTGGCAATTGTTACAACTCGTCAAGCTCCCTGTTCTCTGGTGCATTCTGTGTGATTACTGGCCCCACCCTAATGTGTGTGACCTGTGTCTCCAATGTCTTTGAGTATTAAAGTCCTTGTCTTCTTTTCATCTGTTGTAAAATCCTAACGATTCCCATCCCTACTGCCGACCCTGACTGCACATCTCTGCCTCACTCATACTCTGTCTTTGTATTTCTGTCTGTCTGTCGCTACAGAAACAAAAAGGAACAAAGAAACCTAAACCTCACCGCTGTCAACAGTGTAAGAAAGAGTTCATATCGAGGTCGGCCTTAACGACTCATCAGAGAATCCACACTGGAGAGAAGCCGTACAGCTGTGACCAGTGTGGGGAAACCTTCAATCAATCAGGATCCCTCAAAGTCCACCAAGGTATTCACACTGGTGAGAAGCCGTACAGCTGTGACCAGTGTGGGGAAACCTTCATTCAATTAGGAAACCTCAAAGTCCACCAACGTATTCACACTGGAGAGAAGCCGTACAGCTGTGACCAGTGTGGGGAAACCTTCACTACATCAGGAACCCTCAAAGTCCACCAACGTATTCACACTGGAGAGAAGTCGTACAGCTGTGACCAATGTGGGGAAACCTTCACTCAATTAGGAAACCTCAAACGCCACCAACATATTCACACTGGTGAGAAGCCGTACAGCTGTGACCAGTGTGGGGAAACCTTCATTCAATTAGGAAACCTCAAATGCCACCAACGTATCCACACCGGAGAGAAGCCGTACAGCTGTGACCAGTGTGGGGAAACCTTCAATCAATCAGGAAACCTCAAACACCACCAACGTATTCACACCGGAGAGAAGCCGTACAGCTGTGAGGACTGTGGCCAAAGTTTCACCCAGCTAAGTTCTTTCAATAGACACAGAAACATCCACACAAATGAAAAAATCTACCCATGTCAGGAATGTGGGAAAGTCTTCAGTTCCTACGGCTCATACCGGGATCATGAGCGTATCCACACTGGAGTCAAACCACACCAATGTCAACACTGTGACAAACGGTTCTACACATCATCTAGCCTCACAGTGCATGAGCGTATCCACACTGGAGTCAAAGAGTACCAATGTCAACACTGTGACAAACGGTTCTACACATCATCTAGCCTCACAGTGCATGAGAGAATCCACACTGGAGTCAAAGAGTACCAATGTCAACACTGTGACAAACGGTTCTACACATCATCTAGCCTCACAGTGCATGAGCGTATCCACACTGGACTCAAAGAGTACCAATGTCAACACTGTGACAAACGGTTCAACTCATCGTCTAACCTCTCAAAGCATGAGAGAATCCACACTGGAGTCAAACCACACCAATGTCAACACTGTGACAAACGGTTCTACACATCGTCTAACCTCACAGTGCATGAGAGAATCCACACAGGACACAAACCGTACTGTTGTGACAAATGTATGAAAAGCTTCACCCAAAACTCCTCCCTGAAGAAACACAAGTGTGTTTAAACTATCAGTTATTATCAGAGTTATTAAGGCATCAGCAAACCATTATATACTGTTTCTGTTTGTCATAGATCAAAACATGAAGGTGAGAGATTATATTAGGATTTTTTTTTCAGGATATGACATTGTGAATATATCATGTAATAAATGCAGAGCCCTGTTTTCATGTGAAATTCCACCTGTCAATGTGGATAAAAAGATTCTGTTTTAGACCCTCATTCATCTGAGTAAACCCATTTCCAAGAGTTTATCTGACCCCATCAGAATCATTCTTTTACATTTTGATTTGATGAGGTCTGTCTTGTCAAATGTTATAATAGTTATGTCGTTTTTGAAATGTTTTAACAGCTCTGCATGCAGTTGTCTTTCTATAGTTTGAAACCATTTATTTTCTTTTTTTGAATCAATTTAAAGTTGTATTCAATAATGCATATGTTTATTCTAACTGTTTTATTTAGAAAATGAATCTCCTGTTAAACTCATGTGGATGCTGAAAAGCTGACTCTAAACCGTAGAGTTGAATGAGTATGAACTTTTCTGAGAAACTGAAAATGTCCTTTAATTGTCTTGGAGCTAAACTACAATCCTAGTTTGGATTGATTGAAATATTTATAGAAAGACATGAACAATGTTTTTAAAAGTGTGAAATAATCCTTTAATGGGCAGAATGAGTCACCCATCCTTAACCATATCTGCCTTTAGCAAATTGTTTATGAATATAGTTTCTTTGTTTTCAGCTTGAAGTATTTTTGAATGTTTTAATTGAGCATTATATCATGTTATCTCCAGATTCTTATACTGCTTAAAGTTTTGAGCTATTTTGTCATTTTATTAAATATTGGACTGAATCAATCAAATACATTTCAGCTTTGTTTCTGTGGAACAGATAAAACAGACAAATCTGTATTTCACATGCATTTTATTATCAGAGTTATTAAGGCATCAGCAAACAATGATGACTCACTGGATCCCCTGCAGTTTGCAATACAGGCCTATCCATTGATCTATCTATCTATCCATATATCCATCCATATATCTATCTATCTATCTATCTATCTATCTATCTATCTATCTATCTATCTATCTATCTATCTATCTATCTATCTATCTATCTATCTATCTATCTATCTATCTATCTATCTCCCCCCTCAGAGAACAAATTTCAGCGGAGCCCCCCCCCCCCCCAAAAAAAAAAAAAATCTAAATCCCTGTGTGTTTTGAAAGATATTTTAATTAATAATATTTAAAACACATTCTAAACATCTTTGTGCGTTTTAAACAATTTTTTTTTGAAATTTTAACATCTTTATCTTAGTATGTTTTTGTTTAGCTTTTTTAAAATACATTTGAACATCTTAATCCAGTGGTTTAATCCTGCTTCCTTTAAGCGTGGATAGTAGTGACTGAGTGTGCAGCGGAGTGAAAAAGATAGGCAGACAGACTTGCCCAAATGATTGACTATTGTTAAATGTCATTCACACACCCAGTGTTTTTTCGCTAGTGCCTCCAATGTCCTGCTGGGTGAAAATAGTAGCCAGTGGAGAACCAGACTCTCCTAGGGGGCTCCGGGGGTATGCCACCCCGGGAGATTTTTTTTACCTTTTTAAAGTGAAATGCATGAATCTGGTGCACCTTGAGAGGAAAATTAAGAGGCTAAATCTGAGGAATTTTGTTTGAACAAATAATTTGGAGACGCTGGGTCGGATGAATTAGAAGCTATTGAAGAAAGACACATGGATTTTCCATAAAAATATTAATTTAAAATAAAATATTATGTGGGGTTCTCTGGGTTGGGCTTGGTGCTCTTTTTCTTTAACAATACATATTTCTCTGTAATATAGTGAATGTGAATGCATTTAAATGCAGTGAGAGGAACGAAGCAGAAGAACTCTTGTCCAGCTATCTTTATTTGGATAGACAAGGCTGAAATAGGTTATAGACTATACACAGTGCATGGGCAACTGAAGGCAGCCCCTTTTCCAAATGTTTTTAAATAAACTCAATACACACTGTGCTAGTTTGTGAACGTGACGTGATCAGTTAACCTCAGATTATCTCCCAGATGATCTGATTAAATTATTAGGCTATTAACTATTCTAGACCAAAACATTGTATTCCTTTTTTTTGTATGATAACTTACATTTGCTTAATATGATGTTAATATCAAAAACACAAACTACATTTTTTTTTCACATATTCACCCGCGTCCCCCCTGCCATAACTCCGTGCACCACTGAACATTATTCTATTACATGAACAGTATCCTATTTCACTAGTTATTTTTAAATGCCATATCCACCCACAGTATTCTAATTTGTCTACAATTAGTTTATTTAATTTTGCATTCTAAATGTACTTATAAGATGCATCTTAACTCTACACTTTAATCTGCACTGTGTCCTTGCTCTACTGTTGGGTTTATTTGTGTCTCAGGTGTTGCTCTCTTCACGTTTTCTTCTTCTTCTATATCACATTGTTGAGAGGAGCCTGGGACTTAAGAATGTCATTGCCAATGACTGCTACTGTAATTGTTAATGTGCATATGACATTATTAATGTTAGTTTACATGAATACAGTCAACACAATATAACATGTAGTTGACTAACCTAATATATTAGGTTTGTATCTCTAAATATTTGATCTGTGAATGTGTTGTGTAATAAATGCAGAGCCCTGTTTTCATATAAGTTTCCTCCTATCAATAAGGATACAAAGATTCTGTGGTTGACCCTCATTCATCCAAGAATATGAAGAGTAAACCCAATGTCAAGATTTGTCCAAATGTGGAACAATTGGGACAGTCAGCAGCACCTATTATCCACATTTATTTAAGGTATGAGTGTGTGTGTGTGTGTGTGTGTGCGACTGTGCGTGTGCATGTGTGTG